>CAEGAD010010027.1:0-70681 GCA_903067055.1 Poeciliopsis paucimaculata
TCAAAAAATCGACATACTATACTATGGCGTCAAAAATTTCAAAAAATCGACATACTATACTATGGCGACAAAAATGTTGAATAAACGACATACTATACTATGGCGTCCAAAATGTCGAATAAACGACATACTATACTATGGCGTCAAAAATGTTGAATAAACGACATACTATACTGGCGACAAAAATTTCAAAAAAATCGACATACTATGGCGTCAAAAATTTCAAATTGACATACTATACTATGGCGACAAAAATGTTGAATAAATGACATACTATACTATGGCGACAAAAATGTTGAATAAACGACATACTATACTATGGCGTCAAAAATGTCAAAAAATTGACATACTATACTATGGCGTCAAAAATCTCAAAAAATTGACATACTATACTATGGCGTCAAAAATTTCAAAAAATCGACATACTATACTATGGCGTCAAATCTCAAAAAATTTACATACTATACTATGGCGTCAAATCTCAAAAAACGACATACTATACTATGGCGTCAAAAATCTCAAAAAATTGACATACTATACTATGGCATCAAAAATTTCAAAAAATCGACATACTATACCATGGCGACAAAAATGTTGAATAAACGACATACTATACTATGGCGTCAAAAATCTCAAAAAATTGACATACTATACTATGGCGACAAAAATGTTGAATAAACGACATACTATACTATGGCGTCAAAAATTTCAAAAAATCGACATACTATACTATGGCGTCAAAAATCTCAAAAAATTGACATACTATACTATGGCGACAAAAATGTTGAATAAACGACATACTATACTATGGCGACAAAAATTTCAAAAAATCGACCTACTATACTATGGCGTCAAAAATGTTCTATAAACAACATACTATGCTATGGCGACAAAAATGTTGAATAAATGACATACTGTACTATGGCGTCAAAAATTTCAAAAAATCGACATACTATTTGATTTATTAAACAACTACAAGATCTATCAACCTGTCCCTGTTTCTCCTTCTCTTTTATATTAAGGAACAAAAATGAAATCGCTGATTAGCATTTTGGTTTATTTCCTTATCTTAAAATAAAGCTTTAAATTTCAAAATGTGAATGTAAGTGATTCCATTTTGAGTCATTTGAAGGCACCAACATTTTCATTTTGCATTCAGGCTATATAATATGATTGTTTGAAATCGAAAAATAACATATTATTATTTGAGGCTCCTTGAGGAAAGACGACTGCAGTAAATGCTGAAAACTGTTCTGATTTTGGAGACTAGACCATTTTCTGGTAGCTATAGTTACCCTGAAACAACAACATGAGTCCTTGTCAATGACCAAACGTTCCCAAACGGCCCAACCTTGCCAGTATGTCAAGGTTGGGAGCTGTGTGACCTTGGAGGCAGGAAATGTTCTAGGGGGCGGTAGGAGTTTGTCCTGTAACCAGTGGGTCAGACCCCTGCTCTGTCTGTATGGGTCATTGTGTCCTTGGGCAAAATGGACACAATCTTGAAAACCAGAATCATGATAGTCCGCTGAAGACATGTCATGAGGAGATCAAATGTTTAGTTGTGCTATGCCAGGGCCGTGCAGAGTCCCTTGGAGGGGCAGGGGCTCAAAGTTAAAAAAGGGCACACAGCAGGAACAGACATGTCTGAAAATGTCAGAACAACATTGCAATTAGGTGATGTATTGATGAGCCGAGCAGATATGTCAGACTAACACATTTACATTCTCGCCTAAAAACATTGTATCAAATCACATTGTGTCATTTAAAGTGTAAAATAGCAACATAATTTGTCGCTCTTCACCGCTATTGACACTCTGCCTGAACGCCTGGTTGGGACCTGCAATGAATTATGGGATATGGTGGGCGGTGAAGGATACAACGGACCCATCTTTCAAATTTGGGGAAAATTTGAAGGATGTCTTGCTTCTGATCGTTACTATGGAAACGGTCAGATCAGTTCTGCATGACTCAAACTATTAACCCTTTGCAACTGCGTCACTTAATCATTTAAGGCAAATGATTAATTATGACGGACGTTGGAAGTGTATATTTCAGGAGATACTTTTAAAATGTTTATTTCCCAACAAACACCACTCACCAATCTTTGGTTCTTTATCCTGCTGAATTTCTTACATATAAAGGATAATTTTCCATAAGATATTAGGGTGTTATAGTTTTATTTCCAACCTTTTCAAAAGTTGTTCGTCTCATCATCTATTAGATCTATTTATGCTGAACAAAACAATGCTGGCTGTCTTCTGATGGAAAGCACAATCCAATCCTCTTACCTTGCATGCCGCACTCCGCTGTGTCTTAGCAGTCCATATGCGATGAAGAGACGAAGTTACCAAAACAAGAGGCAGACTAAAGACATTGTTTCAGAAAAATAATCTAAGCTTTTGATAAGGATGATAGGTGAGGTTTTCACTACTTTTATTGTTGTTTTCTTCATTTTGTGGGCGTGTTAGCTTATTGTCGGAGGATAACCGCGGTTCAGTTTTATTGTTTATGTTTAAACAATGAAATATTAAAATCATGAAAAACATCGGGTTTGATGCTTCTTGGTCTAAATAGTCAGATTTCAGTGTATTCAGGTGAGTTTGGACGCTTTGTAGTTTGATATTGTCCACAGAAAAAGTGTGCATATATTTACGCAAACTTTGACGCAATGTAAATTTTTATTCATGCCGACTTGTGCGTAAAATATGGCGCCGCATATTTTTTGTGCGCACTGCACGCCTTACGCATGAGGCCCCAGGTCATCAGAGGACGGTTTGTACAGTGCAGTCCAAAGAAACCACCAAAGACATTAAGGCAACGAATATTAACCGAAAGGGGAAAAAAAAGGAAAAATGGGAAACTATAATTATATTAATTACTACAGCAGTCTATCATTTGTTAGACTGAGGGAGATATTCTATAATAAAGGCAGTTATTAGCCAGGCTGCGTCTCTGTGTGTTTGTGTTTATGACATGCTGATTGAGATTGAAACAATCATCATGCCAACACAAACACAGCTGTTTTATTGTTGCACTGCTCAGATGTGTTTTCGCAGCCAGACTGGGTGTGTGTGTGATCATATAGAGCAACCCCCACCTTCTGTTCAGTCTCTCTTGTTCTAATCAAAAACATTTGCCAGTGATACATATAGTACAGCACATCTTTGTAGTGAGCCGTTCTGGTTTTACTGAGAGCAGCTGAGTCGCTCATTTTGATTGTTTTTTTTATTTTATTTTTTATTCCCAAGATCAGATATATGGGTCCGTCCGTCTGTCCATCCATGGTTTAGTTGTACTAGGCAGCTTCATCCTAGGTGTCACTAACCCTAACATACCTTGTAATGTTTAAGCTAGTCAAAATTAATCCATCTGATCAATCAGACTAAAAGCAGTTTAGGTTATTTTCTGTCTGGCTCATAATGCTTCAGTTGTTATAAAAATGCTACAAGTAAGAGATTTGACTTTGTAATGTAAATGCATCAAAATTGTGTCTCTTTAAAAACTCCTGCTCTTCTTTAAACTCCAGATGTCTTCAGGAAGTCATCGCAACATGGCCCCTTGGTTAACCTCTTCACTACTACAGTGAGCTCTTCAGACTTGAGCTGCTTTTCAGGGGAACAAGGAAGACAAAGTATTCAGACCTGAAGAGGAGCGAGAAGGAGGAAGGAGAGCAGGAGGTGAGGGCAGTGAGGGCAGCCAGGCCTCGTCCGTGTGTGTTAGCCTCTGCTGCACTCTTTGTGCCGCCTAATCTAGGCGTCAGCAGCTTTTCAGGCTTTTGTGCTGACAATAATCACACAGCGCTCTTCTTTTCAATTCATCAGCAGCAACAACAAGGGATCACATGTCCGCACGCAGAACCCGGAGAGGGCACCGGCGGAGGGGGAGTGGTTGCTGCGTTGCCTGGATACGGCTTGGGCGGATGGTGAGCCGCTTTCCGAGCGTATGAACGGTCCACATGTTGAACTCTAAACAACCCAGTCTGATGTTTTTTGTTTTTTTTTTCAAAGAATTATTTATTTCATGTCGCAGTGGGATGGAGAAACGACGACTAAAACCACAGGTCAAATCTGCAGCAAGCATCAGTAATAATCATCACCATCAGAAGAACATTAAGAAGGATAATTATTTGTTAACACATCTATACAAGTTAGAAATATTGTCAACTTTGTCAATAGTTGACAAAGAGCACATTTGATCAAACCGCGTTATCTTATCTGTGCTTCCTGTTCTCAGCACAAGAGGGCGTCTACTGTCACTTTGAAATCTATCAAAGCAATAGAAAACTTGTGGAAGGACCAACTCTGACAGATAAATGATATATTCTTATCCGGTGCTTCTACACACCCATATTGTCACTGGATATGATGGTAAAAAAAAATCAACATTAACCAATAAAAAACACCACATTTTGAATTATTACTAAAGTTTAATTTTTGGTATAATGAAAATTCCCCTAAGCAGGTTTTTTTTTTTTTTTTTTTTTTAAATTAAAAATGCAGTTTTTAATAAATGAATATTAAGAAGAGGGTTCAGATGGTTTGAGGTCAGGACTACAGTTCAACTCCACTGAAGTATAATTGAGAAGTTTTGTCTAGTTGTTACTGGGCCACATCCACAAATAAACTTTCTTCACAGATGTGGTGAAATTTAAGCAGAAATGTTAGCAGACGCTAATGCTAAAGCGCTAACTTCAGCCATGTCGATGTGTCACGAGGAGCATGACACATTTTTGATTTCAGCTGCAATTCATTCAGCCGGACGAGTTTGTTCAGAAAAGATGAATTTACTGCTTCCAAGTCAACAAAAATGCTAAAATGCTAAACAGGAACGTTGCTCACCGACCTTTCGTCACAAGGACCAAATTCTTCAAGTTGGGCTGCCTAAGCGGCAAAATCTTGTAACTTTTTAATTAAAAACACAAAAGCAGTTTTATTAGTTTTTTTTCTTTTTATTATTATTTTGCACCAGCTCAACTATAAAGAAAGTAAACAATTTTTGTGTATGTGTGTGTGTGTGTAAAACGGGTGCGTAAACTATTCAATATCCAAAACATTTAAAGGGTTACTATTAAAAGAAAGGCATATATTTTTGATATGTATTATTTATATTTTCAATATAAATAATAAATATGTGATACATATTTTTTTGGTTTTTATATCTATTTTTAGCATTGTTAGCGACAAGAAGAGAATACGGGCCACTGCTACCTTGGAAATTATTACTTTATTAAGTCAAATTTATTAAATGAGGGCTTTTCAGTCAGATACTGGATGTTACCGCAAAAGCAAAATAAAAGAAATACTGAAGACTTTACATATTATGAAGATTTTAATTATTCCGAACTTTATTTGAATAGGTTATTGATGCACATTCACACAGTTTTTTTTTTTTTTGTTTTTTTTTTGGAATGTGTGAATTGTGAAGATGTTCTGGTTCTGTTCAAACTGAGAACTCTTCAAATCTACTTCCAAGTTCAAACAGAACGGCAGTACTAAAAATCTGTCATAACGTTGAATTCTATTAAAAATGCGTGGCATAAATATTTCAAAATTTGTCGCTTTGTGAGGGATTTTTCAAATAAGTTGAACTGATTAGAATAAAAAGTTCAGTCATGGATGTGAAAAATATATGTAGTATTGATCTGCAAGCATTTCTTATTCATGCTATTATGTGTTTTTTGATCATATTAGACTAAAATAGTCAGCTGGCTTTCTCTTGTCTCATTTATAAAGGTCATCCACATTTAGCAATGGACTACAAATCAGAAAGTAATCAAACCCACCACTGAAGTTCAAGAAACCAATTATTGTTAGTAATCTCTACAAACAGTGTGTTTTAGACACTCGGATGCAGCAGGAACGTCACGTTTGATCACGTTCAGTCAGAAAAACGTTTATTTGAATGAGATTTTTACGTGATAGACTGACACAAAGTTTTGGGCAGGAATATTATTGGAGATTTTACGTGGTTGCAGGTGAACTCTGATGATCTAAGGGGCCAACATACAGAGATGAGCAGCGCTCTGTGGTCAGGATGCTACTGTGATTTCCTACGTGTGCATGACGGATGGGGACATATACAAAGGAGGAGAAAATACACAAACAACACTTTTTTTTTTTTTTTTTTTCAAAATCATCCATGTAACTCAAAACCATCCACAATAAGAAGATTTTATATATATATATTTATATATATATATATTATCATCTTTGTTATTAGTTCGCTCCTGTCCAGCATCCTTTTCATCTTTTTCTTTAAGGATGAGGAGAAAGTTCAAACAAAACCTTTTCTTTAAGTGCAAGGAGGATCATCAGTTGCTCACATTTTTGCTTTTAATCTCTAAAAGTCCAGACATAAATATCTAAAACTGAGCTTGAGCCATTTCCTGTTATTCAAGAGGAGCAACTCTTCATATAAAATCTTGTAGAGGGCAGTGTTGTCTTCAGAACCTCCAGTGAGTAGAACCGGGCTCTGCGTTTAGTTCTACAGTCCCCTGATGGTCCTGGCAGGTTTGTTCCTCTTGCCTGGTTTCCTCGCTCGTCCTAGTCAGTCATGGAGGAGTTCCTGGAGACAATTGGGGGATTTGAAGACCTCGGGAACGTCACTGTCCAGTTTGCAGATCACTTTGTATATGGCCTTCTTCCACGACGGGTCGGCGTCCTTCCCGGCTACGATGGCGTTGAAAAACTCGCGGAGCGTCACCTGGGCCACCTCCAGGAATCGATCAGGTACCTGGCGGAAAGCGGAGGAGAGTGTGAATACACTAAACCGGGACAATGAACGTTTGTCTCGATTACTAATGGCTTCCAAAAGGTCTACGTCAAAGCTAAAGACAATGTGTAATTAGATGGGAAATGTATTTTCTTGTAAGTCTCTGTAAAATGTTGACTGCAATGAAGAAAACAGATCGTCATGGGTGAAGGACCAACTGCTTCTCATTGAACTGCTTTCTGCTCAGCTACAATGTCATTAAAGTGACATTGTCCAACATCAAAGTTTTTGATTCCAAAACAAAAAAAGGAAAGCTTTTCTTGACAGACTTTGTGTTATTATAAAACAATCATAACCAGCAGGTCCAAATCTTTAGATATGCAGGAATAACCAGAACCCACAGGAAACCAAAGTAGAGATTTGTTTTCCAGCAAAAACACTTGCGCTTAAAAGGAAATGTTGTGTCTTCTTTCACTTCTTGGTATTTTGTGAATAGATGGAGCGCAAAGTGTGTGAAGGTTATATCAGAAGCCCTCGAAAGAGATGAGTGACTGACAGACTGAAGAAAATCTTCAGCTCTGTAAAAAAAAACATCTCTCCTCCCATCGCTGCTCAGATGGGTCCACTGAAAGGCAACATATGAATAAAAAAACACAAGCAAATTCACAGTAAAAGGAAGCAAACGAAGAGTCAAAAACTTTGTGATTGTTTGCTTTTAGTGAACTGAAATCGGCCCAGCAGCAGAGGTGTGTGATTTTTATTACGACTCCAAGTTCTTCTTCAGAACTTCCCTGAGACACACTCCGCTCTGCCCATCCTGGGCCGTTGCGCGTGTCGGTGTGACCGTTGCCAGAGTTTCTTCTGCACACACAGGCAGAAGAAACCACGGGCAGGTGAACATCTGTCCGGGGTGTGTTTGTGTGTTCTAACAGTGTGTTTGACAGGAGGACAATAGCACGCATACGTCGTTCACTCCCAAGGGTGAGATCATCCAAAACAACCTGACCATGATTTCCTTTTTCTTCTGCCATGCTTTTTTTTTTATTTTTTATTTTTTGCATATTAATACACACACACACACACACACACACGCACACACACGCATGCACACAATGCTGACTCTACCAGACTAAATACAATGACCTATACACCCGACAAACTCCTACACACACATGTAGAGGACAGTGGAGTGTAACCCCGTCACGCGTGGCAGGACATGCCAAGGTTAGTCGCCACCAGAACGGATGAATCACTCCACGCGCACACACACCAGTTAAATGACTCCCTGGACTCTCATATACTCCCTCTACCCCAACCTACCCTTCCTCTCTTTTTAGCTGCCTCCCCCCCCACGAGACCACTGTTATTTCAATGAGGCTCTCTGTCATTGTCTCGCTGCACACGCTCCCTTACAAACACACAACACACACGCTCTGGACACAACTTTTAGATGATATCTACAGCGCTGGTTTGAGGTTTGCAAACGGCATCTCCTTGAAGTTTTTTTCCTTTTTTTAGATTTGAGTTCTCTGGAAGTGTTTGCAGTGAAAACCTCATAATCTTGATAAGGTTGTCACTGAAAACACCCAGCTTTCAGCTGCTCCGCTGGTAAGCCGGAGGCTTTGGATTATTACGCTAAACTTTTATAAAGTAATCCAAGAATAATTGAGAGGACACAATGTATTCAGTGGGGGTGCGACGATAAATCAGCTCCTTAATTTTGGCTGGTAAGAATCTTTGCTACTGATCTTGTCTAACAATCAGTCACTGTCCTCTTCTGCTCTGCCGTCAGACAAGCCTGATTGGCAGACCCGCCCACCGGGTCACGTCTGAATGTACGCGGCTAACAATAGTTAACCCCACTGTTGTCAATTTAGCAACTTTGTCACAATATTTAGTGACTTTTGAAACAAACAAACAAAAAAAACAACAAAAAAAACGGTACCAGTCACAGTCAGAATTTTCAACAATCGACAACAAGCCAGAAAACTGCAACCAATATTCACGGATTGTCCATTCTAAAGAATTCTTGAAATATATTTAAAAAAAACTCAAGACAGGAATTGAAAGTCCCTGATTCCCTGAAACGACGATGTTGATGGTGTAACAAAACCAAACACCTCCTTTTACAAATCGCTGGCTGAAAGTGTCAATAATCCTCTTTGCTGTTGATGGTCTGATTTACATCCCCTACTTCAGATTGGAGATAAGTCTGGGTTCCCAGTTCAAAGTGAATATATAAATTGCTTTTATGTGCACTATTGTCCAATTCTTGAGGCTTTTAACTTTTCATTGTCTCTCCATGATGATTTGTCTATTTCAATTAATATTAAAAGAAATTATCGATTTTGAAACTTCAATATTTAAAGGTTTTGTTTTGTTTTTAATTAAAACTCAATTCAAATTTGAATAAATGTTATGTTGAGGCAAAAAAAAAAATCCAATTCATCCTAGTTATCAAATAATTTCTGTTAAAATTTTCTAGTTTTCTATGAAAGGAAAGCCATAGAAAACCATTTTTACGTGGGTAAAAAATGGGGCCTCATAAGGGGCCGTTAATGGGCTCCAAAATGGCACCGTGCCAGTAACCCATGTAACCTGATGCGGGTCATTTATGAGTAGAAACGGGATCCATGTGGGTCTTTGGTGTGTTGCTGAGTTTGGGTGAATTTGCTACATCTGGTCTAACCAAAGCAACCAAAGCCAAAGGTTTGGCTGCTGAGAGTCCAGGTCCACTAAGTAGTCAACCAACCAAGCGCGTTCTTATAAGCGTACACAATTTGGAGCTATGGCAGCTCTTTACTCTGTAGCCAATCAAAAACCATCATTTGGAGCTGAAAACATCCACGCGAGAAATGTCCAGAAAATGGTAAAAATGAAAACAAATTTTGACCATCAAGCCTCCGCCGGTGCCACAAAAATATTCCTGTAATCTGTAAAAGGTGACAGCTTATGGAGAGAGCACCAAAGTGGAGATGCTGTTAATGGTTGCTGTGAAACTGCCCACTGGGACAAATAAAAGTTGAAACCTGAGCTTGATCTTGAAGATGCCTTTGAGACAACCTTTCTCATCCTTCAGCGCCTCACATCCTACAACCAGGCAAACCGCGTCTTTTGTTCACTTTCTCCTTAATTCTATTTCGACCCAAGTGGAAGTTCAGAAGACGAACAACGGCGACCTCGCGGCCCATCAGTGTGCAGCTCGGTCTGGTCGACGTTTGCCCAACCCAACAGGACGACGCGTTTCAAAGTGCTGAAGCAAGAAGACCAAAAGGACAACGCTGACTCGCACAGAGACGTAGGGAAACATAAGCTGGAAGGATGAGGTTAAGCAAGCAGGATATTGAGTGTCCAGGTTGGGTGTCAGCACACACACACACACACACACACCCACACACACTCTCATTTGGATTCCAGATGCCCAGATTTGTCCAACCGTTGTAAATCAGTCCAATAAAGAGATCTAAATTAGGCCATCATCAATACAGATGGGCCTGTTTTCCCTAAGTGTGTGCGCGCGTGCGTGTGTGTCGGTGTGTGTGCATGATTAACTCCTAGCCAGGATCTTGATATAATGTCTAGTTGCCAGGAGAGAGACAGAAGAAGGGAGGATTTGGGGAAAGTAGGGAAGAAAAAGGAAGATAAAGAGGAAGAAAGACACTTTGTTTCCAGTAAACATAATTCGCATGATCGCTCTGGTTTGCTGGGTAAATATTGGATGAGGGGAGGCTCAATTACTCTGTCTTCACACAAACACACACACACACAGACAAGGAGGACAAGAGCCTTTAAATCGCCGCCCATCGAAGAAGCCCACTGAGACGTTTTGTTCTTTATGATCCTTATGCTGGAAATTTAATCATCCAATCAGTTTTTTTTTTTTTTACTTTTATTTTATTTTACTTTATAAAAGCAATTTCAGAAATAACTGTTGTTCATCTGAATGGTGACAATGGCACTGGGGTGAAAAAGCGCCACCTGAAGAGTCACAAAGCAAATGGGGGGGGGAGGGGGGGAAGAAAAAAACAGAAACTGAACAAAGCTGCACTTGGCAACAGTGACGTCTGCTTCACTGATTTAGGAGAGATTTAGTTATTTATTTATTTCAGACAAAGCAGGTCACAAGCACAAAGGGCCACGGTTGGACTAAAAATATTTTTCGGATAAAGAAGGGTCCTTCATAAGTAGGTTACTTCATTATCAAAGCTCACGTTTAAAGAGTTCTGCTCATTTTTGTCACAGAGAAAAGCAACTATCAGAGACTCGGTGCGTTTTCTGCTGCAGACAAACTGCTTCGTTTCCCACCTCGGGGCGTTTCATTTCAGAAGACGTGAACACAAGAATCAAGAATTGAGACAAAATAAATGGTACTATAGTTTGGCGAAGACGTTCCTGACAATTTTTTTTTTTTCCTCTGGTCTCCATCCTGGTATTCTCAGCGTGCTCACATTTACACAAACATCCAAGTGAATTTTCTCAGTGAGGTTTGGTATTTATCGGTGGTGTGGACTGCTAGCTAACCAGGTTAGGGTTAATCGGTTAAACCAAATCTATTAATCATAAACATTACGCTGCGCCAACACAGAAAAGTTCAAGTGCAAAACCAACACGGCATTCAGCTTTAGCTAAAGCGCTGCACCAAGTACAACAAACCAAAAAAAAAAAAAAAATTAGCTCTGCTTTTTGCACGTTTGCTGAATTTTGTTATTTATTCTGCTGAATTTGCCTCAGAGGAATCAACAGCTTTGGACACCGATTCTGAAAAGTGTGGATTAAACACTCATAAATCCTCCATCTTGATTCATAACCTCTTTCTGCTCATCCCTTCGCTCCGTCTTCATGACATTAAACAGCTACAATTTCCTGATTTCTTGTCAGTTTCTAGCATCTTTTCATATGTTTAATTTTCGTTCTTCTCTTCTCTTTCCTCATTCATTGGCTCTGTGGCTTCCAGGTCTGCTCTGCTGTTGGTCAGCTGAGTATTTCTCCATCATGGAGACAATACTGGAACTCTTTCATGTGCTGCCCCTTTGTGGACTGTCAAATGCTGGACTTGCACGCGCGCGTGTGTTTGGGACTGAAGCGAACGTGTCAATTCTGCGCCAACACTCAGGCATCTGTTTCCTTTTTCCTCTCCCTATCTCTCTTCTGCTCTCGCTGCTATCAGACCTGGCTTTAGTCACACTCAACCTGGCAGGAAAATACACAAAAAAACAGGCGGAGGAAACCAGGAAGCGCATTCCGAGCTGGACATTCTCGTGTTACACCAAATAAATCCAAACCAACATTTCGTTTTGTCATTGACTTTTTGTCCAACCACTAAACCCCAAAGACTCTCGTTCATCAATGTGTTCTGAATTAGTTTCTTTGAGGCCTTAGAACTAGTTTATACAAACCACCGTCAGACCACAACATCCAGGAAAATGACAGAACATATGGAATATGACTTTTTTTTTTTTTACGTCATAGTTATGGCATGTCGATTTTTTGAAATGTTTGACGCCATAGTATAGTATGTCCATTTTTGGATTATTCAGGTTTGGAGGAAATTGGAAATATCTCTGCAAACTGTTGCATTTTTAATCCTCCCTTTCTTGTTTCTTTCCTCCCTTCCTTAATCCCAAAACCAGTCTACCTTTTTTACTTAACTTTTTTTTATTCGCCGACTTTTCCTTCATTCCCTTCTACCTTCTTCCTTTCCTCCTTAATTCCTTCCTTCCTTTCTTTCCTTCACTGACTGGTTCTTTCCTTTATAGACTTTTCCTTCCTTTAAATCCTTCCTTCTTGCGTCCTTTTTTTCTTCTCCCGTTTTCCTTCCCTCCTGTTCTTTCATATTTAAGGCCTGAAACCTTCAACACATCCCATTCTGAATGGGATGTGTTGCATGGGCCAGATGCATGCTGTGTGTGCAGCAGGCGGCGAGCGGTCGTCCCACAGTAAAGGAGAGAAAACCTGAGTGACAGTGATCAGCTGTTTAAATGGATTCGAAAACATTTTATCTGTAGGAAGAGAACGAGCAGCTCCTCCAGGACACCAGCAATACGTTTCCTTTCTCAGCTGACGTGTTGTCAGTCGCTCACTGATCTCACTGTCACCAGGGCTGGCCTTCTACACCGTCTTTGTTCCGACTGCATGTGACAGAAGGAAGGGTCTGCGTCCTCAGATTGTGTCTCTGTCTGTCCCCTCGGCGACCTGGTGCGCCTCCGTGTCTCTCTGCGGGACTCCATTGACGCGTGCCGCGCTTCCTTGGGTTTGCCCTCTTTGCTTCCTTCTGTGAGCGTTCCTGTGTGTCACCCGTGGAGGACAATGGGCCGGGTCATCTGACCGAGATGCTGCAGACCGCTAGCATCACATGACGGAGGCTGAAGGCTGGCTCTTTGTTAGCAGCCCTATTGTTGGAGCTAAGGAGACAGCTGGGGCAGGGAAAAGGGAATCACTGCGAGCACAACACCAGCGCACGCCTTCACACCCCCGGCGCCCTCCCCCCCCCCCGCGTGACTCCAATCAGGCTCGGTGACAAAGATGATGCCTTCGTCTTCTCAGCTGGAATACTAACACACACACACACGCGCACGCACGCACACACACACGCATTGCGAGCAGATAGCTATAATTATAGTGACAGAAACTGGCAGCTGGCATTCTCTGCAGCATGCCGCTCTGTGTCAAGCACAAACTGAGAGGAAACACAGCGAAGGACTCTCACTCATTTAGCATTCTTCACTTTATTGACTGACGGCAGAGTCAAGGGGGTATTGATGGGAATTATAGGCTGGTGTTTCTTGGAAAGCAGGTCGGAACACGTGGACATTCCTTCAAACACTTCAAAGTGCTCACTCACTAACATCAGGCTGTTTCAGTAACTAAATGTTTAAACCTCCTCTGACTTTAACTCGCAGGCATCACTTTTACTGACCAAGTGTTGCTTTTTCTGTGCTTAGCAGTAAACGTTTGTGTATCCAAACTCATTATACACAATCAGCTCCAAAACTCAGGGAACGACACCATTTTAATTACTTTTTTTATGCAATTCAGATATGAGGCTGAGAGGCGAAACACGTCTAACAAATAGACAAACTACTAAGATCGAGCTACACACCCAGTTAAACCGCAACATATCAGAATATTTCATTAGTAACTACTAACAATTCTTTAATTGCCCAAACATATAAAAAAAACAATTGCTAACCAAATGACAACTACTTCTTACCTGGCAACTAACAAATAGTTTGTTGTCATTTGTTAATGTGACTGAATAACAAATAAGTCGTTTTTTGTAAATCTGGCGGCTTTTTCAGCTAGAAGTACATATTTGGAGATTTTATAAATTTCATTATAAAACGACATGTTCACGACATGAACAGGAAGTGGGAAGAAGACGAGTTTTCTGGCGCAAAGTTGAAATCCTAAACGTGTTGCTTCGATTTTGGAAACTGAAGCCGCTTCCTCTCGCACAATTCAGTTCAAACGGTGGAAACGTGATGTTAAAAATTGATTAATGAAAGCATAAATTAGGAAAAGGAAAGAGAGATGGGGATCAGAAGTGCAGATTGAAGCAAAGCAGGACGAATCTTTATAGACTTTGAGGTTCACCTTCTTTTAAAGGGCTGATCCGTTGCTTCAAGTGTGCACACACTTTTACAGCCATGCCTTCTGGGTAGGTTATGACTGAAAGGACAGCAGACGCAGAGGGAAATAAAAAAAAGGACAAACTTAAGAGCAAATGCACCGACTGTTTCGTCGCTGAGCGTATCCGTTTGACAAAAGCTCCCAGTTTCAGACTCGATTCCTCTGGGTGGAGTTTAGCCCGCTTTCTGTTCCGGGGAGCTTCCATGAACAGGAAGTGGGAAGAAGATGAGTGACTGGATGAAAAAGGAGCGCAAAGGGATGACAAAGACTAAATCGGTGGAGAAAGACACGAGAAGTTCAGCCTTTCACGAAGAGCAAAGCTTATGAAAGCAGATAGCTCTGAAATGTGAGTGTGTGACCCACTCTGTGGCCTCCAGGTGTGCGCATGTGTGTGTGCAACTCAAAGTCAAAGGGCAGATTTTGGTTGCAGCCACACCCGGCCTTCGAGGGAGAGGATATCTGCGCTTTCAGATGAACACAATTGCCGTTGTGCGTTGTTTATCCGACGGATGCGTATGCGTGCGTGTGTTTGCGTGTGGGAGGCGCAGCTGTGCCGTCATTTGGTGCTGACAGAGCCGGCGAGGATCCTTGAACTGGAAAGATGAGAACGTCCTCTAGAAGGCTTCATAAAAATGTCTCATTGTCCCCGCTGACCCGGCACACATAGCGGGATACCGCGGCCTGGATTGTTGCGCTCCGTGTTTACGGCATATGGGAATCTGGCATTCCTAACCCCTCCGAGTCGAAGGTGCGCCGCAAGGCAGTCTGCTAGGAAGAACCAAGCAGAGAATCAAAAGAGGAAACATTTCTTTTCCTCTTGGCACAACGAGATACCAACACCTTTCCCTGATTGTCCTGGCAAGATGAGACAATTCCCACTTTTCCTCATTAATTCAGTGGGAAGAGCGGCAATTAGCAGAGAACAGTGGAGAGGAGGAGCAGCAAAGGAAAGAGAGATGGAAAGACAGAGGTAAATAAAAAAAGAAGAGTAGAAAGAATGTGGCTGAAGAGGAGGTAATTAATGAAGCTGCTATAATTACTCAGGCCTGTTTACGCCAACTTTGGAGCACACAGACTCTCTCTGAATTAAGAATTCAAAACGCTGTCCAAGTGTGTCCACTGAAGTGTTGTTTCTCTGAAACCAGAAGGCTTTTCTTCATGACAGGCCCCGTGTTCAAATCAGTTTTCGCAACTGTCAATTCCAAAAGGAAGAGTTTGAGACGGAAATGTTCCAAAGTGCATTTCTGATCAATGTTAACCATCAAAAACCAAAACTGAGAGCACCGGGGATCTGCAAATGGGAACATGCGGCGCCTTGCCAAAGAAATCAATTCCAAACTATGTTTTAATAGTTTTATGTGACGGACTGATTATTGTTCAATGGAAAAGAAGTTCAAAATTAATGAAATTCAAAATTTGTCTTTGTGACAAATGATGTGAACGTCATCTTTCAGGACTTTGACTGGGCCATTTTAGCACATCCTAGATCTTTTTCGAAAGAGCTTCTCAGAATTCACTGATATTGGCGTCTGGCTCTCAATGGAGCAGGCAGTCGACATTCAGACCAGTTATGGTCACACGATGCAGAGAATAAGAAAAATGAGCTTCCTTCACAGGGTGACCGGATCAACCGATGGGATCGGATCAGGAATCTGGAGTAAAGTGAAGAGCTGCACACACATCTCTAAAACTGTCCTAAACGGCCTATTTTAATGGTTCAAAAAGCAAATATACCTTTGGAAAATGTGACTAGAAGAAAATGTGACTGTGAAGAAAAGTCAATTTAAGATTCTTGATGAACGAAGGAAAAAAAACAAAAAAACAAAATTTAACCAAAGGAGGTAATTGTGCTTAGAGGGCACATTCAGCTGGAAGATGGAGAAAAGAAGGGGGAGAGGGAGTCATGATGGGGGACAAACCAAGGTGGAAGTTAGACAATGCTAAATTTGGCAAAAGGAGAAGACTTATGTGTGTGTGTGTGTGTGTGTGTGTACATCGGGAGACTTGCTGAATCGGCTGTGGTTCCAGTTTCACGCCTCTGAGTTTGACAGAGAGGGAGAGAGAAATGGAGAGAGGGAAGGAGAGGACGGAGGAGAGGGGAAGACGGTCCCTAGCCAGTAATGTTCCCTAAAGGTGAACGGATGGGAGGAAGACGGGAGGTGAAGGCGACAAAGTCGAGGAAGGCAAAGTAAATGCACCTTCAGTTTGTGGGACGCGCACAACCTTTTCCTGATGTCCTTATCAGCATCCACTGATTACAATTACATGTTGTAGCTCTGCAAATTAGGCTGTCAGCTGCAAGTATTTGTATTGATTTTTCTACCTTTCAGCCAGTCTTTAGTTAGCATTCATTATGAGTCAAACCTGATTCCATGCACAGACGAGTTTTTGAGGCTTTCTTGAAGGGAATCTCCAAGCAGGACTTTTTAACCATAACGTATGACCTCTGTTTGAACTTATTCCCTTTAAACCCTAAAAATAACCTTCGTGCTGAACAGTCAAAACAAACAGAAAGCAATTTGCATGTGTGTGTCTTTTTCCTGGTCATGCCTTTCTATACACACCTGTGAAATGCTACCTGACTCTTAGCATGCAAAGCGTTTCCTATTTATCTTCACATACGTAGGATGTGTGTGTGTGTGTGTGGGTGTGTATCTAATTTGTCTGCATATCTTCCTCTTTGTTGCATTTAAGCTTCAGCACCCATCTCGTTGAGCAAAAAAGACAAGTGTATGTGTCAGCGGGAAGGTGTGCGCTAATGGACATCTAAATGCTGCTGATGTTACGTTGCGTAGTTTAAGGGCCCTCAGGTCCCCTTACACCAATATTGGCTGGGAAGAAGTGGGGGGCGGGGGGATATGACTTCTGCAAATCGCTTTGACAAGGACGCCTAGAGCGGCGTCCTCTTTTGCCTCATCGAACACACACACACACACACACACACACATTATTACAACATCCTCACCTCAGCAGAATCGCGAGGGGAACAGTAGACTCGGTGGAGGACAGTTTTGAGCAAAATGCGTTTAAATACATTTAAAGAAACTACTTGAGAAACTGGGAGACATGTTGTTCAACATGTCTATACATTTCTCAACTATAAATGGACATGGTGTCATTAATGACAGGTGTTTTATGGTTTACTGGACCATACTTCTCCAGGATGGGTCAATTGCACCACAAACTTCATTGCATATTTCATCTTCCTTAGCTAAGTCCAACAAACTGGAGGGGTCAGGACAAGCGGAGGCTATTCCAGATGTATTCCAACAGTAGTTTGTGATCATAGTTGTGCTCGAGAACCCATTTGAGTTGAAGTAGAAATCTGTCGCCCTTATGTGAAAGGGGGAAAGGTGAGGATTTCAGATCTAAGAACACAATATCAGCTGTTGAGGTAATATTAGACCACAATCTTTCTCAAGATTGCCTTTGGACCTTCCCTAAAAGCCGGGATAGGACCAGGTCCTGTTCCAGCACCACAGGAGGCCTAGTGGTGCTGGTGCATGGAGGCCTTCTGACAGATCATTAATCTGTGTGTGAATGGGTAAATGACTGAAGCACTTTGGAATCCTCTAGTCTAGATAAAGTGCGATACAAGTACAGGCCATTTACTATTTACCATGTGGTTGAGGTGCAATTTACTAAACTCCTGCTAACTAGAACTATCCATAGAGGAAAAGACTGTTGGGCCGTTTTTTGGGTTGTCCATCAGTTCTCCTGACCAAACCAAAGATCATGACATCCAGTCTTACCTCAAAGTCGTTGGCCTTGTTGTAGTGCATGTTGAGGGCCCTGAAGAGTTCTGCATCCCGGCTCACCGTCAGGTCTTCGACTGCGGTTACGCCCTCATTGATGGCCTGACGGGCAAACTTCTCCATCTGGATGTAGTAGAACTCTCTGAAGTTGCTGAACCACTTGATCAGCTGGGAGGTGATGCACCGATTGAACTGGGAGATAAAAAAAAAAAAAATGTGTACGGTTTAAATCAAATACATCAAGGAAATTATTGGCTCTAGGTGGCCTTTCCCAAAAGAACTCATCAAAATTTAAAATGTTCTCTGTAACTGTGGTCGAGGATCTCACTCACCAGTAATCAGGCGTATCCCCTATGGACTAAATTTAAATAAAACTATCCAATGTATTCTGCTGTATCATGTATCATGTCATAACCCGATGTTTGCTTTCGTCCTCGTTTGCATGACAGCAAACGAGCCGCTGAATGACTGCTTGCACTAATTATGGCCATGCATGAACTTGGGAATTTGCTTTTTATCTGGCAACGTGGATTTTCTATGCAAATCATTTTCTTGCTTTGCAGTATGAAAAAAAAACAAACAAAAAAAACCCAACCCATACCTGTAACTAAATATTTTGCTCATATATTTTTCTGAGTCTAAATATGGGAAAGATGTAACGAGAGCCAAGCAGTAAGCATGAAACATTAAGTTTAACATCTAACATACTAAATGAGGCCTGCAGAGTTTAAGATATAGCTATGTTTCTTTTTTGTAATCTCTATTGTCTATTGTCTGGTTCGGTGAATTTTCTAGGATGTTCTTATTCTAATAAGAGAAGTTGGAGCTTCGTTTTGGCTTCACGGTGTTGCTTAGACGGTTTTAATTGTCGAAGAAAACAAAGCTGCCATGAAGAGAGAGAGAAAACAACAAACTGCTGAGCAGCAGTCTCCAGAAAGGAGAGACATGGAGGAACACAGACTGTTGGAGGGTGTCCGAAGACCGAAGACTTTAATGCCACCATCTCCACTGCTTAGATAAAAACAGGAACGTTCTTTTTACAAGAAAAAGAAATTAAAGATTTTGTCAAGGATAGGTAGGTAGATAGATAGATAGATAGATAGATAGATAGATAGATAGATAGATAGATAGATAGATAGATAGATAGATAGATAGATAATTTGAATTAGTTCACATCAACTGTTAATTACTGGGCAGGAGTTTGACAACGTTTTAGCGTGTTAAGTGGAAGCAAAATGTGCAGAAAAACAAACAGTGAAAGTACATGTGTGTGTTTGTGTGTGTGTGTTCGCTGAAGGGGAAAAACTGCTTTGACACGGAGATTAAGCTCTGTATTGTTACAAGACATTGTCTCACAGGGATGAGGGATGGGGGGGACGGCGGGGGGCTGGGACGAATAACAGACAGAGGGATGAATGGTAGGAAAAAAGGAATGCACAGAGGGCATGAGATGAGGGAAAGAGATATTTTGTCGCGGGTGGTCACATGGGGGTGACATAATGGAGCATAACTACAGGCAGGAGAGGAGGGGAAAGTGTTTGTGAGGTTGGGTACTTTTTTTCCTGACCTACAAGTTGTTTAGATACAACTGAGTTGGTAAAGATGGATTTAAAAACCCTTAAAATATATCTATTTTATTTCTACAGCATCTTCTCACACTGGAATTAAAAAAGAATTAGACTTTTAAAAGGTTTAAAAGGTTTAAAAGTCCAGCAACAACATAAAGCAGAGAGCACAAACTACGCAAATCAAAATAAACGGTTTGTTGCCTTTTCTATTTTTGTCTGTTCAATGACAAACTAAATATATACAACATTTTATGAATAGAAACAATATAGTCGGATTTTTGTAGACAAACCATCCACACATTATTGTAGATGACATAAGTATTTTGCACAATCCGGTTCAAAAGCACTTTCTTAATTCCGAGATGAAATCAAATGTTGTTGTAACTCTAATTAGATTAGAATGAAAAGCTGAAAAAGTTTGTTGCCCTGAGATACAAAAGTAAAAGCTGTTCAGAAGTCAAATGTCTTGCAGTTACTCATTGCACCTCCTGCAATGAGTAACTCATGGCGCATGTTTGAGTTTCTGCTCAAACATGCGCCATGAACTGACCAACTGCTCTCCCGCTAATACCCCCAGCCCCAATCAGCTCAAAACAAAACAAAAAAACACAAAAGAAAGAAAGATAATGGAAGTGGTGAGCAGGCAAATTGCTGAGTTTGAGGAATGCCATTTTATGTTTACGATGAAGTGGCAGTAAAGGGAGCGTGTCAGAGATGGTGTCAGGGAGGCCTGACTCCCCGTTTTCTTCTGTTGACAGTGGGTGTTGTCATTGCCCCGGGGCCACAACTGAAGGGCAGACACTCACATCCTTTAAGAATATGCCCACTTCAACTAAAAACACCATAGGTCAGCAAGTTATTTTTGTTTGTTTGTTTTCTAGCAGACAGTGAATTTGCTCAGTCAACAAAAATCTCAGAAAAACCAGTCCTATACGGACCACTGCTTGAGGCTGTGCTATCCACCGTTTCCCTTCGGTGAGATTTGGCCGTGTGGGTAACAGGTAAATCCAGACATCTGTCGCCCCAGCAACAGGTTCTAAGTCATTCTGGGGACTCCTAAGAATGATTCCAGATTTTATGCACTCGAGTTTGGGTCCTGAGGGTCTCAAAGCAGGTGCCAACAAGGATCCTGACTAAATGCCTCAACTGGTACACTGACCTCTGTCTCTACGGGAGAGCCCAGACAAAACTAACCGCAGTCACTTGTATCTAACTCATTCAGCTGTTACTCATTTCTCAGGATAGCCTAAACCCTCCACTTGAAGCAAGAAACTTTTTCCAAACGAGAACGTTAGTCTTTGCAGAAACCCCACATGGGCAGAGGGGTTTGAGTGGCACTGAACATTGGGGCTGATCAGACAGTTTGAAGACATTGGTGAAGGAAATGTATTAGAGGTGCAGACTCCCTCCATGAGTGTGTGTTTGCTTGAGTCCTCCAAAGATACTCATAGCCATTGTGACCAAAAAGCTAAATTTGACAACCACACAGACGATAAGGGTATGCGTTGTTTAAAGAAAACTATAACAGGGGAAGCATTATGTAGACTATTGGGGTACAGTTGAATCTGTATGGACAAGCTGCTTCATGTTCTCCTCCTGGCACTGCCAAATTGGCTGTGTAACTTATTGTGCAACTAATTGACAGGACGGCTAAACGGCGGCATGGACTCTAATTGATTCCCACTGAGGCGAATATGTTGAGATGTCACTTCAGCCTCTTGAGGCAGGAGTGATAAATGCGTCACAGCTTCACGCTCGCCGCATGCCTGTAACTTAGTGTGAGTGTAAACACTCGGCTGCGTGTGACTTCGAAGGAGCTCCCTGAGCCAGAAAGCGTCTAATTAATCCTCCTCCAGTCTTAACGAGGTCTTAATTACTCTCACTGACTCTCTCAAGGCGAGACACCAGCAAACCCCGGCGTCTCGCACTAACACTGTGACTGGTCAGAAGGCAAGAGGTCTAGGATTCCTTTTGTACGTGTGTGTGTGTGGGGGTGCGCGCGCGTGTGTGTGCGTACGCTCGCTCATCTGTGCCCGAAACAGCCGTCAGATCAACCCACTTCCCACACTCAGCGAGGAGGTCATTGTACATAAGAGGCTCATCTTTAAGAACCAGTTTCCCATAGACGAAGTCCATTCAAGTCCAATTAGCGGAGCCATTCAGGGCCTAATTCCCTTACAGGGAACCGTTCTAACACATGCTACTTATTGTTCCCTGGGAAGGAGGGGGCGCCGGTCGGAATCTGGGTGAGGGTGAGAAAGGGAACGGGAAAGAGACACTGACCCGGATTTCAGAGTTCTGATAATGAATGCAGTGGGACAATTAAACGGGACACAGACGGCTATCTCCTGTCTTCAAAAAGAAAAGCCTCACTTGTCACAAATAGGATTATCCACCATTTACATCTTTTTTTTTTTTTTCATTAAGCAGAGTAGTAGTTGTAAAGTGTCTCATAAATAAAATGGATTAACTGGGATTATGACTCAATTAAAACTGAAGTTTAGTTTTGCATGAGACACAAACTGAAAAGAGACTTTATTTCCTGAACAACGACAATGTGTCTGTTCTTTTCTTCATCATCATCACATCGACAGAACCGGACCAGGTCCAGGTTGCAACAAACATCAGCACCGACCGTCCCTCCACCCACGACTGGCACGGGGCAAAGGTCAGTATAAGGGCAGCTAACAGCTCTACAGACCCCACACATACTGGACACAAACTGTTTAGACTTTAGCCTGCAGGTGGCGCTATATAGTCGCTGAAGCCAGTTGCCACAGAGACAGTTTCTTAGTGGTCCGTTTCTTTACTGTGATACAAAAAAAACAGATGTCCACAACCTGCATTTTTATTTATTATTTTCTTTATATATACAGAAAAAATAGCTGTCCATACTTTAATTTTGTTTTTCCTTTTTTTCAAATTGAAGAACATTTTTAAGCATTAGTTCTTAAAACAAATGCAAATTGTTCCTTACAGATCAATTAAGAAATATTGTAGAAGTGTGAATATTCGTTGTTTTCTATGTTTTGATTATATTCATTTAAAAATAAAATAATATATCCCCGTTATGTTTCTGCCTGCTACGTTTCAAAACCATTTTGTTGACATTTACACCACAGTGTGCACCTGAGTTTGAAAACAAACTAAATATGGACTAAAAAAAAGAGGTGATCATCAAACGTGACTTTAATTTCAAGTGTGAAGAAAACCTATTTTCACAAATTTTATAACTGTATAAATTTTGATTATTTTAATCGAACTCTGACCAGACCAGCTATGCTGCCTGGGTGTTTCGTTGATGTTTTTCACTTTAGTTGCAATTCGGTAATTTCCCCCTTTCAGCAGCTTTTTAATCACTTAATGGACTCCTGGTTGATGACCAGTCAGGTTCTTGCTCTCCTGCGGTAGGTCGGCTTAGCAACCTTGAGTTTGCTTGGCAACCTGGTATCCCATGGCAGCCGATGAGGATGTGGCACTCCCACGAGGAAGTGGTCACCATAGACATGAACCAAAAGAGCAGCTGGTGTGTGTGCGTGTGCCTGTGTGTGAGAGAGAGTGGTTGCTCATTTGAATAGAGCGTCCTGAATCTGTCGAGGAGCCGTATGCTCCTTTGCAAAACCCGTAGCAGCCTGTAAACACCAAACAATCAGCGCTTTTGTTTTATAGCTCTAGTTCTGTTGTCATTCCTTTCATCCTTCCACCCCTCACATCCCTCCTCCCCCACAATCTCTCTGTCATTTTCCCCAAACATGTAATCATTTGCACACACTTTGGTCGTTTCCCCCCCCTTTCCCTCCCTGGACAAACTTCCTGGGGGCCCTTTACCTTTTCTCTGCCTATTCTCTGGGGTATGTTTTCTGCTCGGCCGCAGCTCCACCAGGTTCGCCTTTAATTGTGCTGACGAAAGCAAACGCGCTGTTGCAGCTGTGTGTGTTTCGAGTGAAAATGGCAAAAGGTTCAGGTCACAGTGTGTGTGTCAGGGGAAGCTATTCTACTGTATGTGTGGGAGTGTGTGTGGGTGTGTGAGAGGGAAAGTGGGTGTTATCCCCCCCACCCTGCTGACTAACCCCAGCCCGATTAAGGCCAGAAACTCTAATTATGTGACAAAAACATGCCGGATTGGAACACCCATCTGTGCTCTAAGTTTTCACACACACACACACACACACACACCCGCACACACCCCCACACACATGCACACACACATGCACTCAGATACAGAGTGAAGAAATGATCAGCTGAATATGATTGAACTTCACCAAAAAAAGTTAGTAATAATTATAATAAACAACATGCAGTGTCCTGCAAACTGAACTACGACTTTTGCACATTTCTCAGTTTTACAACCACAAACGTCAAAAGTATTTCATTTGAATTTCATGAGCTGAACTGTTAGCTCATCCCTTCTGTTTCATTTAGTGTCTGAATAATTGAAATGTTTGGTAAAAACATGGTGGTGGCAGTATAATGGCGTGGGTGTGCTTTGTTACAGGAGAATCATCGCCCCATGTTAAAGTTTAAAGGAAATTGGATGAAGCTAAAAACAGAGCTAACATTTCCCTAAAAGTACAACTACAGCTTTAATACAATCTTTGAGATTAAAGTATAGTTATTAGTGTTTGAACTTTATACAAATTTGTTCGCAAATTCTTGAAGGATTTGTAATTCATTAATTGTAACATTTTCAATTCAAACACCCTTTCTGGATGCAAAGTGGGCCAAAGAGAAGCGGCTTTGTTGTGAGCGGATGCCGCCTGTGCATCAGATTTACTGTTGTACCAGAAATAAGCAAATATAAAGGTTCCACCTGGAACAAAAGATACAATTAATTGCATTTAGATTTGTAACAGGTTAAAATATTTGTAGTTAATTACTGAAATTTAAAGACTTTTGAACAAATTAACTATTTATTCCCTAATATTCACATATAATTTTGAATTTCTTGGCGAGACATTTTTAAAGACACTCTACTCAACTTAGATGTGCAAACAGAGATGACGTTTTTTGGCTGGAAACGCAGCAGGAAGTGGTTCTATAAAGTAGACTAAGTTGCCATTAAGACGCGATGGTCCTAAAGACAAAATGAGAAACATCTGAAAGGTGTGAAGATTTCTACCAAAGCGTTTTTAATTAAACGTCATTTAGTGTCATTCTAAGCGAAGACACTATAAAAGGACAAACCAGACATTTAAAAAAAATAAAAAAAATAAAAAATGCCACCAAAGAACGAGAGTGACTTTTTCAAAAGGGAAGAAGGATAAAAATAAAGAAACGGGTCTTACCTTGACGTCAGAGAAGAACATTTTGAGCATGTTGGAGGAAGGGTAGCGAGTGTAGAAGAACATCAGCTTGGCTTTCTTCAGATGGTTTGGAGACAAGCCCTCCTGAATCTGAATCATGACAAGTTAAGGCGCCAAAATGTGCTCAAGTTACATCATCTTCTAAAATAAAAACACTCTTCTCTGATTATTTTCTGCATCGGTAATGATAATATTTATTTATGTCTGTTGAAGTTGAGCAGAAACTTAAATTTGCTCCTCACCTCAACAAGGAAAAGTGAGTTTAGACTAGTTAGCACATAACCAGCTGTTCTCAAACTATTAGCTCCTGTCTTCAGTTTAACTCATTTCTTTCATGTTTGTTGGACACACTTAATAATTCAGGCTACAAATACACAAAAGGTCTTAATGTTGTCATATTTGAATCACTTAAAGACTCTTTTTGGTCACGTTTTGTGTTTTCTAGTTTGTTTTTGTTCTTTTTTTAAGTCAACATGTCAGGAAAAGCAACTGCTTGTTTCTTCTGCTGTCAAAAAGGGAAAAGGACACATTTCACCTTCCATGAAGAAATAAATGGAGGTGAAAATAAAAGTTCTTTTTTTGGAATAGCCTATTACTACATTACTATTTACTAAAGTTCAACGCATTGCATAATTACCGATGAAGCAGCTGTTATTTTTAAAATAACAACAACAAAAAAAAGCTGGATACAGAATTTGAAAAACGTCTAAAGCTACATGACAAATGCCTGTAATTTGTGTTTTTCTATTATTTTCTATGTATTTTATGTCAAAATCATTACAATAAAGTCGAAAATTTACAGAAAGTTCTTTAAAAAGCACGTTGTTTGCTAGTTGTTGTTTTGTTTTAGCAAGACTAGCTTGTAGTAGCAGTTGGTAGCTAGCTAGAAAATTGCAGCGTCTATCTCAGTTTTTGCTTAACACACAGTAGTCTATGTGGAAATGATAGAAATGTACTTGAAGCCGTAACAATTTGATTGTTGAAATTCTTTGAGGCAAATGTTAGAGCAGTGTTGTAGCTGGATGGTTGTTCAACAAGCTTTTGACGTATGCTACGTGCTATTAGCAGCAATTGGAGTGAGCCGGTGAGGGGCAAAGCAAGAAAGAAAGAAAGAAAGAAAAAGCATTAAAAATGACGCAGCTCAGTGGTGTTACTGCAAAATGGGGTTGGTGTTTCACAACTGCACGTCCTCAGTCCCCATACAGGAAACGTCAAGCTAGTTGGTGGCTGGCAGGTGACATTTTTATTCCACTTGGAAAAAAAACCAACTGACTTTTATTTGCAATTGTTACTCCAGAATCTAGACATTTTAGCTAACAGTGTGTTTACTTAATGATCAAGAAGAACAATGACATAATTGTCACTTGGCAGACGGTTTTCAAAAACCGCAACAGTGAGGATAAAATGCTTTCCACCCAAAACAGTAAAAGTAGCCAAAGCAAAGAGATTTGACAGTTTTGGATCAACGTGTGTTTCCTAAAAGAACACTTGAATTTTGAATACATTTGCGAATGCAGACACCAAAATATACACTTCCACCTACTGGAGATATATATGTTTTTATTGTACCTGGGGCTAAATGGAACATTTAAGCAAAGCGGGCCTGGTCTTGCGATGAATATACACCCAAAGCAAACACAAGCACCTGCTGGCTTCTGATCAAACCCCACAGATCCCTCCATCCCACAGACTCGGCGGCAAAAATAATAATTGTGAGGGCCTTGGATTCAGGGGCGGCAAGTGCTTGTGTGTTCAGTGTTAGTGTGTGTGCGCGAGGTAACGCGGGTGTGTGCGTGAATGTGTGTGGAGGCAACAGCTGTGCCCCACCATGCTGCCATTTCCCCACCACATTAAAAGGCCTATAATCTATCAGAGAAGATGAGGCAATCAATAGAGCCCCCTGCAAGGTCAATTAGCACACAGAAACACACACACACACACACACGCAGAAAACCTCAAGGGACATGTACAGCTGGAAAAGAGGAAAGAGTGGCATAAGCTATTTAGTTGGGGGGGGGGAGAAAAAGGATAAATCTGACAACAGAATAAAATATGAAAACAGAATTATTTCATACTTCTTATCTTTAAGAGATTTGCCATCCCCCCAAAAAAAAAAAAAAAATCCCAGCCAACGTTCCAAACCATAAATAAGCAACATCTGGAAAGTGCCGTGATGCAGCAGCCATGTCAGACCAGAAGTGAGTCTCAACGTGATCCATCATTCATTTAGCATCGGATTCATCAGGGCATGGGGCACGGGACAAAAAAAAAAAAAAACAACAAAAAAACACCAATCTCATTGTTAACATTCATACCAACCTGTCACCATGTGCTCATTCGGTACATTTTGTCCAGGATTTTGATGTCTGTGTCCTTTTGCTTTTGGGACACAAACAAAATGAGCCTCAGAGTAAACAAGTGTGAGATAATATAATGAATAAAGAGTAAATGAGGCATTGTTTTTTTTTTTTGGTGTAATAGTAGCTAAAGGGAGTTGGTGAATAAACAACACACATGTTCTTTTTCCTTCCATTCCTCTTCCTCCCAATTTGCCTTTGTCTTCCTATTGGTTTGTCGTTAGCCTAATGCATATCTGTCAAAGAGTCTGTGAGTGTTGTGCAGAGCTCACCATACCAGCGGTAACTTGACCTTGTTACCAGGTGTGTGCGCGCGTGTGTGTATCTATGTGTGTAAATGGAAGAGCTGGATTGAGAGGCAAAGAGGGAGGGTGGAGGGATAAATTCATAAATGAATGGAGGACATCTGCTCAGCTCAATACAAAGGATTAAAGATACACAGACCTGAGTGTGTTCACTGCAAGAGACAGCCTTTCAGGTGAAGGATGATCATTGCAAAATGCAGCGAAGAAACCGCAAAGACCACTAACTTAACGCAAGGCTGATAATTTATACAATTGTACATCTCGCAGTTTTGGATGTCTCATGTGTGACTTTCTCGAGTACAAAAAGATGATTTAAATGAATTTTTATTGTGTTCACCTAGTATTGAAATTTAATGGGCATATACACCGCTTTCATAACCATCGCTTTGGAAACAAGATTTATCTCAAAAACTACACCAAATGTTTTCTAATCTACAGGATTTGTTTTTTATGCAGTTTCATTTCAGTTCGACTCAGGAAAACGACATTCTTTTGTCGACTAGCGTTTACTGTATCGGTCTCACAAATAGATCATTTGCCTTTGTTGTTGATGCAAAAGAGATAGAAATAACAGTCTGTACTTTGATTAATGCAGGTCTCAGCAACACTTAGTTAAAAATGTATTTTAAAAAAATCTTTTTTGCACAATATTGCTCAGTTTGATAAAGAGAATTATAATTAATGACCAAGAAAAAGTGTACAATAACACATTGTGTGGGTATGAATTTGTCTACATACATTTTTCTTTTCTTTTTTTTTCAAGACAAGGAGAGGAAAATCTCACAATTTGCTGAAACGTTTGCGATAAGAAAAAATGTCCTCAAATTTCCACACAAGCTAGTGAAACTTTAGCTAGGACAAGCATACCAGCTAATGGTTGATTCAAAAGAGCTGTAGCTAACTTTTCATTTGACATGTTCGGTCAGCCACTAGCTGTTTAGCATTTGGTTTTATTTAGTGGTCTTGAATTTGAGAAAATGTAAAAAAAAAAAAAAAGAACGTGGGAAAAAACGGCACTATTAGCACGGTACCGCTATCGTAGGACATACAGGAATTATAACATTTCAGGTTTTCCATTCGTTTCTCCAACTTTTTTCAAATTGGAAAAACACTCAATATCTATTTAATATCTATTTTTATCAACATCAAGCTATGTCTACTTGAAGCTACAGGAAAAAAACACAAAGTAATTGCAAATTTAGCGAATTCAAAAATCAGAGCTCCTAATTACTTTCCTAGTTATTATAAACACATCAGTTAAAATCTGCTCTATTCTTTATGTTGTAACCAAATTTGTTTTTTGATAAAGAACAAAATGAGCAATATTATATGAGGGAAAAAAAATCGTTTTAAAACCCAGTCAGTGTCTTTGAAGATTTGTTTTTCTTTAACAATGAATAGGGGGGCATTCTGGTATGAAACGGCTCAAGAGCCGTGTCAAATATTTCTTGTTTTTCAATGAAAGCAGCATCTGAATTAGCTTTGAAGGCGACACTGTGATCGAATCCCCATCACAGCTGCAAGGAGTACCCATTTGACGAGTTCAAAGTCTTATTTTTCTCTTTACTTTGTTGTTCAAACGTGCGCGTCTGTGCACATGTGCCTGTTTGCTCTCTTGTGTTAGTCAAAGTGAGATGGCCGGGAGAAGCCCTCTCCATATGAAAGGTTAGGAACGAAAAGATAAACAGCTACCTGCAAACACCTGTCGACATGCACGCGCCATGAAAGGCAAGGCGTGGGTGCCTGCGTGCAGGCGTGTGCGCGCGCTAAACACACAAGACTGCCAGGCAACTAAAAATGAAGGGCCAACAAATGAAAGTGAGTGGGTGGGTTCCGAAATGGTAGCAGGGAGGAGATGGAGCTAAAAACGATAAAGAGGAAACTGTGCAGCTTTTAGATATTACACTTCTCCTTAACACTGATGTGCGCAAATTTAGAAAGCTGCCGTCAATAAAGCCAAATGTTTGCCTGCTCCTCTGACATACTCTTTGAAATATGATTAGCTTTGAGCGCCTGTGAACAAAGTCTTACCTCACACACATGCACTCAGACAAAGTGAAATATGATTTGCTTTGAGCGTTTATGTACAAAGTCTTTGTGATGAAAGAGAACCTAACAGCACCCGAGTGTCTCAGACAGTGCAAACAGTGTGTGTGTTCAAGAGGGAGCTCACTAGCCTCTCCCTGCACCTTTAAACACAACCTGCTGCACAGACTTAAAAGGGCTTGAGAGAGCAGTGTGCGACCTGTTTAATCTTCCCCTTCTTGCAAGACCCGGTGCGCCCTTTTCATCTTCCCCACTCACTGAGGAAACAAGAGGCTCAGAGCAGCAGCCAATTAATGCAGATTAATTGATATTAAAGACTTTTTGTCACTTTGCCTCCTGCTGCTGCTCCATTATGAAAAATGTGACTCTTGTGGACAAGAGAGCTGAAATAATAATATCTAGGATGATAGCAACAATTTTGTGGCTTCTTTTCCAAATTAGTATTGGCCATGTCTTTTATGTCATGTTTCAAAAGCTCAAATGAAATGTTTTATTCACCAAAATTTAGTTTAAAATTTTCTCCCAACTCTGACTGTGGGATTTACCAGGAAACTCACAAGTTTTAGCATACCTAAGAGAAGTTGGACCAATCTTCACAATATTTAGTTTCAAAGATCGTTAAACAGAATTTTTCTCGATTAATCCAAACCATATTCCTCGACTAGAATAGCAGTTTTTAGACATTACCTTCAATATTCAGGTTACACATGGTAAGGATACAGTGCTGCTTGAGTAGGGAGATATGTCAGCCATGTCCTGCAGATCTCCACACTCTGACTTGATGAGGGACAGTGACAGGCCCTCTGGTCCATGATGGCTTGGAGAGCTCTGCCTGTGGTGATGGTGGCCCATGTGGGCCCCGCTGAGAGATGCCATTTTGGTTCTGAGGCTGACAGTTTCCCGGGTTATGTCCATAGAGTCGGGGGATACCCGACTGTGGTCTTTTGGTCCTGAGGGGTAGCCACCTCCAGCCCCATGTGACCCGAGGGGATTCCCAAAAGGGTAACCCATGAGGGGGAGAGGAAAGGGGTGGCGAAATGATGGCGGGCTAAAGCCGAGGGAAGCTGTGAGTGGAGATGGGTGGAGGGAGGGATGATGAGGAGGTGGAGGAGGAGGAAGAGAAGGATTGGGGGTCGCTACTGCACTCCCACTCTTGCGCACTACAAGCGGCAGAGCCTCTGTTTGATCGTTGGGTGTTGGCACACCACTAAGCCTGCTACTCAGACCACCAAACGAATCTAGAGGGCTAGGGACAATTACATCCCCAAAGCAATGCAGCCTCTGGTTGGAGGAATGATAGTTAGGGGTGGGACTGCCTTCACCATTCAAGCTGAGTGCCAAATTACCACCACCAAAGCGAGACTCTGGGGTAAGCGGGGGCAGTGGCCCGAAAGGAGGTGGACAGGATGAGGATGAGTTGGAGGAAGAAGAAGGTGCAGCTGGCGTACTGCTGTGGCAGCCATGATGGTGACCGGCGTTCTGCTTGGGTGAGGAGAAGCCTTTGACGACGGTGTCAACGACCTGTGACACGGCACAGTTCAGCTCCTGCTTTAGAGTCTCGGCCAGCTGCCGGCCACCTCCTCCCCCGCCTCCTGCTACCACTCTCCTCTTCGTCCCCCTTTCTCCATTTCTTTCCTCCTCTTCTCGGCTGTCAGCATCTTCCTCCATTTCTCCATCTATCAAGGCTTGTTCTCGGAGGAGGGCTCGGGCTCTGTCCAGGAAAAGTCCCGGGTCCAACTCGCAAAGATCATCATGGTTAAGCCGCCCTCTGTCTCTGTGCCTCTCCTCTAGGCCATCAGAGCGGATACTGTCCTCTGAAAGGTTGCCATCCTCCTCTCTATCCCCTCCTTGGCTGACCTCTCCATTCACTATGTTTTCTTCCTCTTCCTCTGTCTCAGAGTCATAGATTTGGTAGAACTTCTCTTGAAGTTGGCGCAGTTGTTTCTGAACAAAGAAACAACAAAGAACACTTAGGTTGAGCTTTCTATTATCTCAAATTCTGCTATAAGAATAAGAATTCTACTAGAGAACAATTTGGTAAACAATTGTGGAGATCTACACTAAAAGATCTAGTTACCTGCATGTCTTCAAGTTGTAGTTTGAGCTGCCTTCTCTCTTCCTGTCTCTGTTCTTGCCTGGAACAAACTAGCTGGGTGAAACTGTGTTGCTGCTGTGGGAGACGCTGTTTCCTCTTATTCTCTCTGTAAACCTCGCCGATGCCGACCACACCGCCTCGCGAACCAGGAGAGCTGAGGAGGGAAGGACAATCGCCGCGGCGGCTGCTGTTATGACTGCCGTCCTCTCCTCTGTGATCGTTACTGTTGCCATTTTCATTCTCACGATTGCCTTCCTGGTTGTGGTCACTGCCATTGGGACGGACCAATGGGGAGTGACTCATTCCGCGGATGATGTTTTCCACGCGGGCTCTCTTGGCACGGAGATGCTCGTCCGACAGTCGGTCCAAGTCAAAGGAGGATAAAGATTGAGAAGAGGTGTGAGAAATGTGATTTGAGGGTGGCAACGGTCGTCCAAAGTTAGAGGACGATGGAGGAGGTAGAGGAGGACCAGGGGAAAGACAGTCGGATGGACTGTCCCGCGAAGAGTTACTACAGGCGTCTTCGGCCTGAATCTCCGAACCTCCACTGGACAGAGCTCCGCTACCCTGCAATAAAGAACAGCAGCTTAATTCAAACTTTAAAGTTAAGGACTTTTTTTTTTATTGTTATCTCACTAGGATCTGGAGATCAACTCATACCTGAAAGCCTGAGTCACTCCCTCCATTCTTCCCAAGGTTGTTCTTCAATAAGTGGGAGATGATTGTAGCCCCAGGAAAAGGCATCATGACGTCTTCATAAGAGTTGGCCCTTTTCAGCAGCTTTCTGAGGACGTTTGTCTTCTCTCCGTCACCGTTGGCGGCCCCGTGGCCGTGACTCACCAGGGAGAGATCTCCGTCCTGATCAGGGCCGTGCGACTGGTTCATGGCTTCGAGCAGGGTCTCCCGGGCACGGGGAAATATCACGCTACCCACAGTCCTTTTCACCCCGATGTCGACACGTCTGCGTTTGGTTTGTCTGGTTAAGAGGGTGGTGCTGTCATGATCAGGCATCACGCAGGGCAGCTAAACAGGCATGTCCACGGGGCCTCACAGTCAAACAGACAGTGAGAGGATTAGCCTGGTCATTAAGAAACAGAATCAAGACAAATTGGAATTTGTAGTTAGTATCAAAGAGACAAAAGGGCATAAAAAACTCAGAAGACCAAAGGTGAGTCACTTTTATCAGTGAAGAACTTGTTGCTCTTATTGAAAATAACCCAAGAGAACCACCGATAGAAACTCTTTAAAATATCTCAAATACCTGTTTGGAAAAACAAAAACAATAACCCATTCCTGCTGCCTCCAGGCTAGCCTTGATTTCTGCATTTTGGAAGAAGCCGGGAGGAGTCAACAGGTTCCGACTGTCAAAGGCATTTCTCCCCACTCCGAAGACGAGATGAAATGTTTTCATCCCAATTGTGTTCTGATTTACTTGAAGATTCCTTTCTTTGAGATTCGTTGGGTTTGTTTTCTGTTTGTTAAAGAGGGGTCAGCGACGCCAGGTTGTTTCTCCTACAGGAGAACGTGTCCAAATATCGATCAGCTTGGCTCTATGCACATAAACCAAATTTAAGGCTTCGTTCCAGTCATGAAAATAAAGACAGAAGCTTTTTCTTTCTGTTCCTCTGCAAAGTAACTCAGTTCCAAATGCAAGTGAAAGAATCACATTACGTCAGGTCCAACAGGTCAAGTAAAACTTTAATTTTGATAGAATTTACTCTGGAGGTAAAGAGGTGAATCCAGCTTTCTGTTTGTCTCCCAATAGATGGACATTGGACCTTTTTCTAAGTAAACGAGAAAGGTCAAAGTGACGTTAGCCAGCAGAATTTCACAACGCAGCCCATTAATCCTTTTCCACTATGAAATTAGAAAAAAAACAAAACAATTAGCTTACAGTGAATTTTACTTTGAATTTCTATAAACGACAACATGAAGGAAAGGAAAAAAGAAGACGATCCAAACGACAAGACAAAAAGTAACATCTACGACTATCAGCTTTCTTGTAAATGAGCCGAGATGTTAAATTAAATACCAAATATTAATCCATATAAATTTAACAGATTTTAGGTTGAAATTTCATGTTGAGATTTGAAGTACAAAAGGAGGGATAAAAGACTGGAACTATTTGGATATATTCACAACTTCAGTCACGCTATTTATTTTTTTAGTGCCTTTTTGGGCAGTTAGGGCTACCGTATGTTGTTGGACTCTGACACATACTGGCTTGTATGGCAGAAACTTCCAACACCAGCGCATCTTGAAGTCTAAGAAATACATTTTAACTTATCCAGTTCTCCAATTGCAGCATTTATAAGCCGCAATTATCTTTTTACCTATATTTGAAACCCTCACCGTTTCATCTGTCAATGTTGAGCTTCATCAAATGACAAAGTGTTTCTTTCCCCCCCGTTTCTTTTTTTCTTTCTCAAAACAGGGGGAAAAGTTTGAAAGTGTTGTGGCAGCAAGTTATTACCATCACACACACACACATACACAAGCAGCGCTGCCCGTGTCACAGTTTGCATCTGTTTTGCAATGGATTTCACGGTCAGTCATTGTATTAAAATGACTCTCAAAATAAAGCATGCACTTCTGCACAACTGGGCTGCTTCAAAGGTTTTCTATAAAACATTATTTTTTGGAATGCATCCATACAAATATTGCATTATTTGAACCGAGATTTATCTAAAAGTGACATTTTGCACTTGATTGGAAAGTGTAGATCGCAAGAAAAAACAAAAAAAACAACAGCAGGTATCTCCTTCAAACTTGAAATATTTTACACACTTTGTCCTCCACACAGACGAAAGTTTGAAGCTTTAAAGGTGAGGCTGACTGAAAAGGAGATGTGAGAGGGGCGCGCAAGTGAGGTTTTTGGTGTCAAAACCGAAACTTGAGTTTTGCTCTGAACGTAAATAGCAGGGAAAAACTCTCTGCAAATGAGAAGTGAGACTGGAAGAAGGCAATGAATGACTATTTTAACATGTAAAGGAGTGGAATTAAGTTGAGTCTGAAGGTTTTATCAACACTTTGTTTCACATTCCAATCTGACAATGGGATAAAATGGAATCTGCAATTCTACTTTTTATAACTCCAGACATTTATACCCGAAATTGAACGAGAGTCTGAAATCTGCAGTCCAAGTCGATGTGCGCTCCGAACCCGGAGTTTTACGCACGGGAGACCTGGAGACCCGGGGACGTTTCTCGTGCTCCAAACGACAATTAGTTCACCATAATGACACTCTACGCACATTTTCATCTAGAAACTCATCTCTTTGCATTCTGTCTTAATCTAGAAGCCAGATACACTTGATACACCTTCAGCTCTGTTCGTGATCCAAACTAAAATACTAAAAGATAAAAAAATAAATAAATAAAATAAAAATTTATGTAAGAAAACAGCGGATCAGAGCCAGCCTGTGAACTTTGATCTTTTTTAGTCCTCACGTTTGTAGACAACCTGAAAACGGAGCAAACTAAAAACAAGCCGAGGCGTAAAGTTGAGCTGCGGCGGATGAAGCTTTTCTACTTACTTCTCTCCTCTGCGCCTCCCCGAATCCCTCCGTCGAGCAAAGGAGCGAACAGAAGAGACAGATCCACACTCGCCCTTCAGATCAATGCCGTAATTTACTACGGCCAAGCGGAGACGTACGCGCGCGTGCGCGCGGAGCGCGCGCGTTTGCGCGCGAGGCGCAGATGGAGAGAGAAAAAGAGAGGGAGAGAGAGAGAGTAAAGGAGACGCTCGGAGATGGAGAGAGCGTGTGTTCCTGCGCGCCGCTCTCCTCCCGGGATGGGAAGTGTTTAGTTATCGAGCGCACCTCCTGCGCCCGGCTCCGCGTCTCTTTATCCCGTCTGAGTGGACTGGAAGACTCTCCGCGTAAAGGAACAATAAGGAAGGGGAGGAAGAGGGTGGAAAAAAAAAAAAAAAAAAAAAAGAAAAAAGAGAAGGATACGCGAAGACGCTGCGTCACCGTCCCCGGAGTGAGGTAACGGCTCCATCTGACCAATAAGGACGAGGAACCGGCGGGGGGGGAGACGCTGGATTTTATTTATAAGAAGGCGCGCAGTCAGAGTGGAGAGAGGATGAGGGGTAAACTGAGACAGCCTCATTATATTCACTTATTATCTGTTTAAACTGATGTTAAATTAGAGACAAATCAGACTGAATGAAAAGCTATTTTACAACACCAGAAATCAGAGCAGTGATAAAAACAAACCTGCTTTGTTTTTATCAGCTTTTTTCATTCTGGCTTTTTTTACAAATCAACTTTCGCTTTCTAAGTTCTTTCAATTTATTGAACTATTTTTATTTTATTTATTTTTTTTTATATATATTTGATTTTACGAACTCGGAGAGTTCAAATGAATGGGAGACAAATGAGAAGAAAAAAAAAATTTTTTTTTTTTTCATAAGGGAAAAACCCCCACAAAAATTAATTTATGAATAAGGTTTTATTAATCACCAGTAATTTCCTGAATTTTTACTAAAAAAAAAAAAGAAAAAGAAGTTATTTTCAAAATTCCATCCAGACCTAAAATAAAAACAAACCCTTTGGAATAAGCGCGCTCGGTCCTCCGCGTGCCATCACTGCCGGAGCTCGCGCATCAGCCGCGGGCGGCTTTCGGACGTGAAAAGGCGCGCGACGTTCCAGCAAAAACGTAAACATAAAGAGCTTAGAAAGACAGCGCGCGCCCAAACTCTGCGGCTTCATTTCACTTCTTCTTCTTCTTCTTCTTCTTTCTTTCTTTTTTTTTTTTTTTTTTTTTTTAACTCTCGATGTCATTCAAAAATGGAATGAAACTAAAGAATTTCTATAAAGTTTTCAAAGTATTAATTAGTTGTTATTTCCCCCCCAAAAACTAAAATAAATTCTGTTTATTCTGCGCTCACATTCCAATCCGCTTCAAACTTCTTCTTAAAGATTTCAATGAAAATGGAAAACATTATTATTTTTATATATATATATTTTTTGATTCATTTATTTTTATTTCATGCATTTATTATTCTTATCATTATTTTTGCAGCATTAGACGCGGGAGCGGCTCCGCGCGCCGCAGATTCGGCGCCGTTTGGAGCCTTTTAAACAAACAGTAACAACGGAAGTCATGCTCCGGTCGAGGCCCCGATTGTTTCGTCTTAAATACGCTGCAATCATAACGTTCTGACTCATATTTAATACGCGTGGATGCCGCGGCTTTTCCACACGAATATTCAGGCTGCAGGTCAGAGATATTCATTGTTTTAGAGCGGAAATGGTTTCATGCAAGGCCCTGAAGGAAGGAATTATTTTTGGGTAAAGAGGAGGGGAAACAGTCGGTTTGGTGAAAATGAAAGAAAAACATGTCTTTTTCATTATTATTATTATTATCATTATGCAAAGAAAGGGAAGAGATCAGAGCTACAGTTACATTTCAGGGTTTTTATTTAGAAGTAGAAATAAACCCCACCCTTCTATCAAACTTGAATCTTTAAGATATCAGCTGCTGAAATATATTTAATTACCCAAAGCTTCAATGAGCAGTTCTGGAAAGTGCTGTGTGAGGCAGTCATTAGCAAACACACACACGGAAAGAAGGAAGGAAAGAGAGAGAGAGAGAGAGAGTGTGTGTGTGTGTGTGTGTGCTTCAATTTGTAAAACGCAGAGAAAACAATTTCTAAACTGTCCAAACTGACCACACACACACGGATCTTCCAGTCTCAGCTGGCAAACACTCACACAGGAGCACCTCAGTATATTATTATTATTCTTATTATGCTTCTTCTTATTATTATTATTATTATCATAATTCAGTCCAAACTGTGTTTTTTTCCCCAAGCTGTTAATTCTGATGTTTTTGCATACAGTGAATTAGAATTTTTTATTTTTTTTTACACAGAACATTTTATGTTACAGCCGGGAACTGAGAGTAGGAGGCGGAAAAGGTCATCGCTGAGGATGCTGGGTGTTTAGAGTGTTGTTTCCAAGCAGATTAGTGGAAAGTTTGGTGGAAGGAAAAACTCTGTTGCACTTTCTTAAGAGGACTGCGAAGCAGAAGATTCTGTTTGGTGTCTCCCGTCTTCCTCTTGACATTACAGATAAGCTAAGTAGGTTGTTTGCTGTGTTGGTGCAGCACTTTCTGGAACGATCCAGACAGTCGTTTAGGTAATACCCGTTGCTCTACATAGATAGATATTCTTTTTTTCTTCTGTTTTACAAAAGGCAAGTCGTCCTCTCTTCTTTTTGACGACGACTGAAGCAGAGCTTTTCATTTGGTCAAAGCTATCACCATAAAACGAAAAGAAAGCACTGAAAATATAGCACATCTAAAGAAAATATTAATTTCACTTTTTGAAGAGAATTCCCCCCAAAATAATTTTAAGAATATAAATTGCATTCTAATGTGTTGGAAAGTTTATTAAGCCCAATACTGCAGGTAGATTTCAAACTTCTTCCTTCCACTAAACTTTCCATAAAAATGCCTAGACAGAGCTTTATAAATGATTTTTTTTGTGTGTGCATTACCCACAGTTGATAGCATAATTGGGTTAGTCATAACATTCCAGTTCTGGATTAAAATTCCTTTTGAATGATTTATTTTATTCTTTTGAAACTCCGTATTGGGCTCCAATTATTCATATACCGTTGAAATGGATCCTTCCTTGAGAATTGAATGTATACATTAAGATTTTTATTGTTCCAAAATCCTAATTCACCTATTTTCAGGTTATAACAAAAAAGAAAAATAAATAAATAAATTCAAAAGCCACAAACAAACACAGCTGGAGGTCACATTTTCCCGCGTTTCTCATACAGAGAAAATAAGGAATAAAACTGTTGACAGCAGATCTCGAGTGGCGCTTTGCCGAATCGTGGTCAATTTTTGATGCGGCAAGAACACGGGAAAAAAAGAAAACAAAAAAACAGTCAGCAGCTGCTCTGTGTGTGTCGACGTCGCGGGAATGAAAACGGGAAGCAGCGTCTACCTTGTAAGTCTTGAGTAGTTTCACTCCAGTTCCACTTTTTCTGTTTCAGCCGCACACTCAAGAGGGGACACGCACATCTACTTCCTGATTTTTTTTTAAATTTTTGTTTTTTTTCAGCACTCAGATCCAGAGTTACTATAACTTTTTTTTTTTTTTTTACACCTAGGTGAAACTTTTTTTGGTGCCAAAACATGAAAGCTTTTCTTCCAACATAATGCCACATTGTTATGAAAAGTTGCAGCTGCTAAAAGGATGGATGGAGGGAGGGACTCCTTACAAAATGTCTGGATGATCATCCTGAAAAACACAAACAGGGAATAATGAAACCAGAAGGGCTGAGAGAGGGAATAATGGCGGTCCCGCTCGGCAGGTAAAGACGCGCGGCCGCAGGTTCCTCATTCTGTCTTTCTCTTCGTCTCTGTCCCCCCTTCTGCCTCTTTTCCCTGCGCTCCGTCTCCATCAAGATGCCATTATTCAGGACATTAGCGAGGAAGAGCTAAAAGCTCTCTCTGTTGAGGAGGGTCCCAGGGTCCTCTCTGAGAGCTCTGACGCAAAACACACACGCTCGCGCACGCACACATACACACGTTGACTATAAAAGTAGAGCGGGGTATAGGTGAAGAGGTAAGAGGTGGTAAAAAGGTCTTATTGCAGGCATTACCAGGTATCTGAGCCCCACTGTGACCAGAAACATGGACATTAGCAGACACAAAGAGAAATGAATATGGGTTTATTTATACTGGTGAACTTTCATCTACTCCTTTTTTTTTTTTTTTTTTTTTCCTTCGTCTTCTTTTGTCCCAAAAGTCTCACAATGTGGTGAAAAATAGAGAAAACTCCAGTAAATTATCAGGGGGAAAAAAAATAAAAATAAATCAGCTGTAAGTTACCTAAATAAGGTTTAACAGTCTAAAATCGTTTTGGTTTAAAGCTGGGATTTTGCAGGTAAACTACAAGTTTCTGACCAGGATTGGTCAAAAGTGACTGAATTTAACTGAAAGGCTACAAAAAACGTAATTTTTAAAAAAATTTTTTTAGGAATTTAAAGATGTATAGTGGTGCTTATTAGCAAGAATATGCAAAAAAGTTTCACTTCTTTATGTGCGGGTCCTGGTTTGCAGCGTTCTACCTGATCACTGTGATAAGAACCGGAATTATAATATATATTTTACAGTTTTAAACATTCATTGCGACGTTACAAAGTGGTTACTATGTGGCTTGACTTCTAGCTAGGACGACCGATGCTAACCGTGCTCTGTAGAAAGGGGAGCACATTTCTACAGCTCCGTGAAAACTTTTCACACTTTTTCATCTTACGACCACAAACACGAATGCGCTTTATGTGACAGACCGAAACAATGGCGTGCATTCTTGTGACACGGAACAGAAAGGAACCGTAAAGGTCTGAAATAAACGTGTGGAGAGGCATAATGATGGTTTAATACATGAAGCAATTTGCCGAGGTCTGTTATAGGGCTGCACAGTATTAGATATTAATATTGTCATGACGATATCAGCTGTGATATATGCCTGCTTTCTTTCTTTCTAATCTCTACTTCCATCAGTCTGACCTTTAACCTTTTGGATGATGTCAGTTGTCTCGGATGTGAAGACCTGCTGCCGGGAAACTCACCAGCTACATATTTCATTAAAATGCAAGTTCATAAGACTTTGTCCGAGGACACAGTGCACTAAAGCAATTCTGCCTAGAACCGTTCAGCCTCTCCTATCTGGAAACAGAGAACCGACATTATATTAAATGGATAGCACTTAATGCTGGCAGTCTACTTTATGCTACATTTACTGTTCTCTGTCTTTTGCATTAACTTCTTTGTTGACTTATTGTCCAAACTTGGCTCTTTCCCAACTTTACCCAAATGACATAAGGGCGAAAGCGGATTGTCGTAAATCCTCCTCCTGATTATAGTTTTTTTTTTTTTTTCTTTTCTTTTCTTCACTACAAAAATAATTCATCTCCACTTTTTATTTTTTATTTTTATGCTATTCTTTCCTCCAGTATGCGTTCCTTTTTTTTTTTTTTTTTTTAAATCGGTCTTATAAAGCTTCACAAGCTTATTCACGCTTTTCTGTCTCTGATGGATGAAGCTGAATAGAGGCGGTGTGTATGTGTGTGTATGTAGACTTTGTCCACTGTGGTGACTCTAGGAGAAAAGGTCTTAATCTAGCCGCTGCCATTGCCACTGCTGAGACCTCCAGCCCTCCGCCTCCCCGCTGCCGCGTCCAGCCATCAAGGCCCTGTTGTGGGCAGGCTGGCCAGCCAGATCAGGGTCTGGGGTTCCAGAGCTTGGCTTGGATCCTGTCCTCAGCCTCCAGCAACGATGCCCCCCCTAGCCCCCCCAGCGAAGCCCCTGTCCTGGCCCAAACTTGGCCTCGAAGCTGCCTTACTGGCTCCGGGTCAGGGCGGATGGAGGGATGGTGGGGGGAGAAGAAAGCCTGTGCAGTGGAGTGAGGAGAGGTGGAGAGGCTAACAATGCTATCAGAGAGCCGGCGTCCTCCTCTCGAAAGAACACACAAACAAAATCCGCCCTGTTTGTCTTTATTTATCGCCGCTCTTCACACACAGACGCCGACAAAGGGTGACGGCGGAATGAGAGCGAGTGAGAGGGAAGAGGACAGCAGAGGGGGAGCGGGAGAAATGGAGCTGCTCAAATGGCTGAATGAGGAAAAACAAACGAGCTGGCAAAGTGGAACGTAAAGAAACAAGAAAAGTGTTTAAAAGATGAGCTGAGATTCAGCGGGATGAACAGAAAGAAGGAGAGCGGCGGCACGATGCTGGCCGAAGCCTCTCTGACATTGTCTGGCTTCCTGGGTCCCCATGGAAACCAAATTAAAAAAAAAATGTTAAAAATCGTGTTTTCTCAAAATACTTTCATCGGTGCCCCAAATCAGAGCCAACAAAAGCACGAGGGACGACGAGAGGCAAAATAAAAAAACAAAACAAACACAAATAACAAAGAGCAAAATGAGAGAGAGAGAGAAAAAAAAAAAGCAAAAACAGTGAAAGCTGATTTTTGAATAACTGCTCATTGACCCGTACCGTTTTGTACACAATCATGTTCAGGAGTTCAGCAAGGTTTTAAGTAGCCATCGCTTTAGGGATCAAACTGTAGAGTAATGATGTCGCCGTGTTTACATGAGGCATTACGGCTATAGCCTTTGCTTCATTAGAATAAGCTCTGGACAGTTAACAAACACCCGCTTTATTAACTTTTTCCCCCCCGTAAATAAGTCACAGCAGATTAATGCGTTCATAAATAAAAGAACTGGGAGTTTGTTTCACGCTGACCACAGATTGCTCTGTGTCCCAGTTTAACCCATCACTTCAACACAGCTCCAGTCGCATCACTTTAATACTGAGTAAACTTGTTTTATTTAATGGTTAACTAGTAAGCCAGCAGCTAATTGGACCATTTATTAGTTTAATAATTTGTGAAGAAGGAAGCAGTGTTTTTAAAATTTTATGTTTGGTTGCACAGTGGCGCAGTAGGTAGCACTGTGGCCTTGCAGAAAAAAAAGGTTTGATTCCTGTCTAATTGGACTCACTCTTTTGGTTGCACTTCATTCATTTAGGTTGTCTCATTGAGGTCCTCTCATTTTGTGTGTATAGATGGTGGACCCAAATGCAGCAGGCAGAGTAGATGTACGTTTCATGGAAAACGGAAACTTGCAACAAAAACCATGGAGAGCACTGGGAGCCAAAGCAGAGCAAAAAAACAAACATAGGAATCAGAAACAAGAGTCAAAGTAGAAAAGGTATAGAAATACTGAGACAGTGAATGGTGGAACAAAATAGCTGGGCTAGTGGACTGATGGGATGTAGGTGGGAACTTGGAAATGAATCTAACGGTAAATAATAAGACACAAGAAACAAAATGAACTAGAATCACTGAGAAAGAACTGAACTCCAAGCACGTTTAGTTGCCCATTTTAAACACAAGCACCAAATATACATTCATTTGCAATCAAAAAATAATTAAAAAATGATCTCTAATTTCTCATATTATTGGAGGAGTTCAGAAATTTGAGTTTTAAAAATGTAAGGGCAGCCTGTCATTCCCAGGTGCCCAAGTCTTGTTTAGCTTGCTTTAATCAGTGCCAAGGAATTAAATGGTGCGTCTCGATTGGCTGCTTCTCACATAGTCGGGTGCATTTGGATCACCTCAATGAATGAAACCGTTTTTAAAACTGTTTGTATATTTTCAGGTTATTATTGTCTGATATTAAATTTGTTGTACGATCTGCAACGCGGCAGCAAGACAGTAAAGCTAGCAAAGGAGACATGAACATGTCTCGATCCGACCAAACGTATATTTTAGTTTCAAATGTCTATTTTCTAATCTCAAACCTTCAATTCATAAATTGTTTCGTTTTCTAAAAATATATCTAATAATGTGAAGTTTCGAAATGTGTGTTATGTGTCAGATGTCAAGCAGTCGTGGGGTGCCCCCCCTAATGGCCTGGGTGTCCATAGTAACGCCTTAGTTTGCTTATGCCTTAGACTGGATCTGGTTTTTACCAAAAGATTCTTTTCCTGTTTGCAACATTTGTTATTTTAAATGTTGTGCTTTATACTGCAACATATTTACTTCTCCCTTCATTTATTTTAAGCAGTATTAAAACTCCAGCGACATTTTATAGACTTTATATAACACTTTGCAAATAATGATGGCTTATTTTCCACACTTCGAATAGTTATTGTAAAAAAAAAAAATCTTTTCACCTGTAGCCAGTGCTTTGATGTACAAATTGGATTTCTCAGACTGTAAATATGACAGAAGGATCTGTTATAAAATCGATGAAAGACAGTCTAACTTACTGTCTTGATCTGATTTGTTAAATCTAACATTACGATATAGTTTTGTATTCACTTACAGAGTATTTTTGCTCTCCCACTGCAATCCCAAAATACTGGAGACCCCCTCTAAAAAGTCATATAAACTGCATATTTTAATAGTTCAAACAGCAACACTCACAGTGGTAACCGTCTTAGCGCTAAAGCTAACGTCTACTGTCTTTCTTATCTGAGAATTTCTAGAGGACAAGTAAGTTTTATGACAGGAAAGTTATAGAAGTGTGTTTGGACCAAACTACATCTACTATTCTTTTTACAAGGGAAATGGAAAGAAAGTTTATTCTTAGGGAACATTGTTCAGTGAACAGATGAGACCAAAGTAGAGATGCTAGTCCGTAAGTACAGAGCAAAGTTTGGAGAAAAACAGCTTAGCAGCACAATGCTTCATACCAACTGTTAGGTACGGTAGTGATAGAGACTGCAGTCATTGAGATGACCACAACTCAACCTGATCTCCAAGCACAGCAGACAATGGCTATGTGAGAAAAGAACCAAGGTGTTGCAATGACCTAGTCAAAGGCAAGGCCTCAGCCTGATCGAGACGCTTAAAGAGCAGTCTTATTACAATGCTGGGGAGGAAAGTGGGCCCAAATTCCTCCAATAAAAAGGAAAATAATTTGAAAAAACAGTGAAGGTGAGTTTGAATTCAACCCAAAGAAGATAAAGAGCAGGAGAGACAGATAGACTACCACCGATAATCGGACTGGGAGTTAGAACCAAGGATAAAAAGCAAACAAATGAAAGGCAGAGACCTGCACCAAGCTGTGATTTTGCAGTAAGAGATAGCTCTTCATCTGCCGCTGAACCCCGGCCCTCCACTAGAACAAAGCCTCCTCACATCGCACTCACTTATCCTCCATTTTTCATGTCGGCCTTTTTTTGTCTACATGGAAGAGGACCTCCCTCCCCCTTGCTTTTTCTCCATCTAACACAGTGGGATAACCCTCCCCAGCCTACACACACACACACACACACACACACACACCCCCACACGCACACAGATGAATCCGATTTTACCAGAAAAACAGGATTGATGGAGTCGAACCGAAATACACACGTATCCGTCAGTGTCTGGATGGAAATTTTACAGGCGCCACCCCTCGCCCGCACCTTGATACACCCCTCGAGCCGGTGCGGGTCGAGAGGTGCTGCGCTGATTCCGCCACCTGCTGTCTGATGGCACATAAACAAACTAAACACACATTTCCTCCTGAGCCGTACCCCGTAATCACAGCACCAGTAAAAACCTCACACTCCATTTCCCTTCAGTGCAGGTGACTGCCTGGGCACCGGCTGCTTTAGGAAACTCTCTGTTTGCGAGCGCATTAAAGAAGTTTGGAGACAGCAAAGGAAGTGGGACTGCTGGCAGAGAGGAGGAAATGGCATCGTAATTAAAAAGTATGTCTAAATCCCCAAAATAAAGTGGAAAAAGCAGGATGTTGTTAAATGAAACTTGATAAATATCCAGTGAAACTACAACTACAAAATGTTCAATTCTACTTGTCTGCTGATGCATCTAACTTCCTATGATAAAGGCCAACGAATTGCTGGAATCTGTAAAAAAACCCCACTAACAACTGTTTTAATTGAGCAAACACTGAATTTGCCTTAGAATCCTTTAATAGCCACAACGGAAGCCATGTTAGCACACAGAAAGCCACATTCAACATCTTCCTTATCTCCACTCTTGGGAGATTCAGCCATGCGGGGTTTGATAGCTAGCATTAGCATTAGGTGGCTAACATCAGCGTTTGATAGCTGGCATCAAGATTTGTTGTTTTCAATCTTGATTGATCTGTAATTATGGCGTCAAACCTTTATTTCATTCCTTCCTTCCTTTCTATTATCCTACTTCTCTTCCTTCTGTCACCTCCCTTCTTCTCCATGTCGTTTGTTCTCGTTTACTCCTATCCTTCCTTCATTTGTTCATTCCTTCTTTACTTCCTTCTTTTCCATCCTTCTCCCCTAATTCCTTTCTCTGTGTGATTCTCACGTTTCCTCTTCCACGTGTCCTTTATTCTCTTCTAGCCTTTCATTCCCTCCTTCCTGGTCCTGTTTCTCCACGATTAAAACCCGCCCCCTGTGGAAATGCCCGTCACACGCGAACTATTTAACAATTGGAGTTGAACGTCGACTCCAGAAAACGCTGAAATTTTCACATGACAAGCCTTTGGGCGGCCTTACACCAGCGATGCTGCAGGTGACGCGGCGGACAGACGTTTGTGAAAACGCAACGCGCACAGACACGAGATCCCTTGACCTCTCCCTCACCCTCCATCTTGTTTGTTTACTGGTTTATTTGTTGGAAACAACAACAGGAACCAGGCTATGTAATTATTCCTCCGTGCTGCTTCACTCACTGTAATTATACACCCAGAACAGTGTGCGTGTGTGTGTGTCTGTTCTCGATGCCCAATACACACGTTTTGTCGATTTGTGTGCGTCTCTCGGCGCTGCACACCCATTCTAGCTCGAGCGAGGGGAAGAAGAAGAGGCTGATAAAGAGGGATGAAGGGGCAACAAGCTGAGGTCTTTGTTGGCAAATGGCAGCAAATCAACATCAGGGCCGCCCATTTGCTTTAAGCAAGCAGCTCATTTTGCTTGTGCGCGAGTGTGTGTACACGCCGAATGAGGGAGTGAGTGTGTGTGAAATAGCGATGGGAAGATGTTAGAGACGAAGAGGGAAAACGAGGTAATTGAGAAGTTAATGTGCGCTCGTGTCTCTGCGTCCTTCTCTGGGTAAAAACCAGGAGCTGGCAGTCCACCCAGACTCTCCATGTTCATTTGTTTCAATTACTGTGAGCAGAAACATGTTTTTGGGAACGTTTCTAACTCCACCCCTGACCTCTTTTAGGAATCATTTCGCCGTATCTGCTCCGCCGCGGGGTAATCTACGAAAACAGCCCGTTTTAAGCCCCACTCTGGAAGTCATTCATAATCATTATTATTTAAGTCGAACAACATTTACCTGCTGTTTAGTTGCTGTTTTTTTTTTTTTTTTAGTTTAAATACATATTTTACTATATTATAGTTTTCAAAAGTATTTCCAATCTCTTGAACTTTTCCACATTTCGTCCCAATCCAAAAGATTTGAATAATTTAGCAGGATTTTGTGAAAGTGAAAAACAAACAAACAAAAAATCACATCCAAGGTTTCCTTTATCATAGTTAGCATAATTACGCAGATGATACACTGCTCTACCTTACATTATCACTAAGTGGTAAAGTGCCTCTCAGGTCTTCTGGATCTGGTTCTGCTCTGCATCCTCAGAACCAGAACCAAACATGGAGAAGCAGCATTCAGTTCACTGATCTGGAGGAAAAAAAACTACAAAGCTGCTGAAACACTGAGTTTTTTTTTTTTTTTTAACAAAACCCCCCACTTTTTAAAAGTGTATTTTGCATAATAATAGCTGGAACATGATTAGTTTTAGTCTCTAGTCCGGGTCATTTATTGTACTGTTTTAAGTTTTCATCCTCTTTGAATTGTTTTGCAGCTAAAATATGCCATACAAGTAAATATACCTGTCCACATTTTACTGGATTTTAGTTCAGGGTCTCACAGCACAGAGTCGGCCTAAACTTCACATTTATCAGGGACTATGTTGTTGAATAAAATGCAATAAAATGCATTGAAGTTTAATGTGATATGAATATTTTTACAAAGTAAAAAGTTGACCAAATTCCCCCTAAAGCATTACGTTCAATTTTCTGCCGAGATGTTAGTTTGGCCGTCCAGCTGAATGCGATTCATTATTAATGTGTGAACACGGTCTCCAAGGACCCGCCATTCATTATTAATGCGCCACAATCTTCTCCTTTCCCTCCAAGGATCTCCCATCACCCCCCCTCCCGCTTTTCCCGTCCAGCCGTTCTTTCCCCAGTCCGACTGTCTCAGCTTCCATCTCATCCGCCGTCTGGCGGAAAGCTAATAACAGCTGTGTCTTCATCCCGTCTCCTCCTCGTCCTCTCCCGCCATCTTCAAGCTGTCTGCGGTTTCCTTCGGGTCACCAGGCCTCCTTACGAGGTGCTAAATATGATAAATGTGTGCAAGCGGGTGAGCGGACCTCCTCACCTGCAAACCTGCAAACTGAGCTTGAAGACTTCTTCTGATGACTAACTTGGATGTGCACGTGGACATTATCTATAATGTTTGTTTCCAACACCCGCTCTATGCCATTACCACACACATCTGTCCAACATGAACAGCAGCAGCAGTAAAAATGGCCATAACTGTGTTTGATTGGACACAGATTCAAGTGTGTGTGATTTTACGATGCAAAGATAATTATCTCCATTTATGAGGGAATGTGGCGCTGATGTTCTTCTTGCTCTATGATCTTCTATTAATAACACAGAATTAACGGTCTGGTACCCCGAAGTAATGCTTTGACCCTCCTAAAAATGGAAAAAATAACAAGTAGGGGTAAAGATCATAAACATTTATAGCCATTATATCACCTGTATTCTTACATTTAGCATAATAGCAAGAATCTTTTAATCAGACCCTTGAAAGTGAATTAGCCATTACCTTCACGCGGATGTAAGGTAAAATAAAGCTTCAATGTTGAAGTTGAAAAATCCAAGCAAATCTATAGTAGCTAAACATTGTGTTTTTTCATTGTTGCAGCGATGCTTCTTGGGTGATTTGAGCTTCCTGAAGTCTTCGTCTCTCATCTTCCTTCATGGTGTTTATGGTGCAGTTTCAGCTGCAAAATTACAACTACTGCTAATTCCTTGTCACAGGAGGCGAATCCGCAATCTGATTAATGACAGGCTCACTTGTGTTAGCTTTCTAGAGACTGGCGACTAGTGTGGCTAGGCTGGCTAATCTTAATTTAATGTTTCATGCTCTAAAAAGTGGGGGGGGGAAAAAAAAAAAAAAAAAAAAAAAAAATCATTTACACCAGACGATAGGCGCCGTGTATCTGGACAATCTGAGTGACTGCCTGAGCCTCTTCATCTTCTTCACGCTGAAGGTTTGCTGGTCAACACCTCAGAGAGTTACAGCTCACACAATGGTCTTGTAGATTTTGGTCTTGAGGGTTTTTGGCATCCTCTTATCTCTCAGTACTTTGGCGACTTGTTGCTTCTAAAGCCACGGCACATTGGCTCACACCCAGTCATAAGACACTGTGTATGCTTTTTCAAAAATCTGTATGTATGCAGCACACAATCAGAAAACAACAGTAATTATGAGGTAAGAGGGCAGTTTGCTGTGAGAGTGTGTCTCGAGTGTGTGTGTGTGTGTGTGGCAGGAGCAGACGGTGCTGTGGCCTTTTGCTTGAGTGTACTCAGGTGCAAGGAAGTGAGTGTGTGTGTGTGTGTGTGTGTGGAGACAGTTATTTTACCCTCAAGTGCATCAAGGAAGGCAGCCCTTTTGTCAGGAGCTAGTGTGTGTGTGGGCGTGTAGAGACGCAATGTTCCTAAAATAATCTTTCCAAACAAAATGCTTCATAGCATTTGCTTTTGCAAATTTCAACTTCTGAATTCCAAAGCAGTCCTGCTGATTCACCACAAAACTCTTTACAGTACTTCCTAATGTATTCAATCATCAATTCATCTATAAATACAACATGGACCAACATGTCTTCTTGACGAAGGGCTTTTAAATGTGTATTATGTTACTGGTAATAAAAGCAATGCTGAAGTTAATCGGTAGTCGGTTTCTGTTTCCCAGAAAAACGTCAGTGGGAAAATTTTTAGAGCAAGTAGCAATGCGAGCACACTACATGAATATACACGATGTTCTACTTTTCAGTTCAGGGAAGAACTGGGGTAGTTTGCTATTTGAGTTGCAGCCCGATGGCTGGAATCCGAAAATACATGACGCTGTCTCTAAGAGCTACAGTTACAGGTAAGTTACTGGGCAGCAGAATTCCTTACTGTCAGCTTCCAGCTGGATTTGCATGATGGTGATGAAGATGCAAATGTCTTGTTGTTCAGTACTGTAAAATTAGCGCGTATTAACGCAGAGCAGCTAATTACTGTAGCCAGGTAACCGCTACGGCTACATGAGATAAACTTATACTGAATAAAGCTGGCAGTTGCAATAAAATAAGCACATTTAGCACTTTTATTTGATTAACTTCAAATAAAAGTTTAAAGTTAATCAGCTTGAAGTCGTTTCTTCTCTTTCGTATTTCTGTGTTGGGTAATACTGCAACAGAAATGAACATACAGGCCTGGAAAGTTTCTTAAAGGTACAGTACTGCAATAAAATAAATGTCTTGATGTCAGGACAAGTCCAGGACTGATATTTTAGCCCAAATCCAACCGAGTCGTCTCGGGCCTAGTAAGAGCCCAGATCTGGATCTCAGTCAGCTGACTGTCTGCTAAACATAAAAAAAACCAAAAAAAAACCTCACAAATATGAAAGCTGCATGTGACGAGGCAGTGAAGCTCTCCTAATCAGAACTAGGTTTATTTTTCTGCACTTTGACACTGAGCTTCATTTCCTGCAACCAAACTTACTCGAACCTCTTCAAAACCCACAACGAAAAGATGCACCATCAGAACAGGCGTGTATTATTTAACGTCCCCATAAAGCTAGTCCGTTGTGCATCGTTTTCTCATGGATGCCTTAATATGCGACTCTCCTCTGCTTCTTATCAGTTTCTTGCTTTAAACAAACTTTCTGATACTTTAATTAGTATTCAGTCATCTGCTTGGATATCCTTGTGAACTTCATAAATGCCACATATTCAACAAATAACAATTAGGCTTAATTAAAATGATTAAAAACTCTCATCTAATCTGTCAACATGCTGTGTTTGTAGCGCACACTCTGCATGCAGGCGTGCGTGTGTGTGTGTGTGTTTCCTCTTCATGGTTCACGAATCAAGAAGATCACTGCATAATGATTGTATAATGAGCAGGTCCTTAAGATACACAGACAGCCACCCACATATATCCATAGCAAACAAACATGTCCTTAAGACAACCAAAGCTTATCAATAGTTGTTAATTAAATTCTATTAATAAAAGACATGCAGAATGCATTGAACTCCATGTGTTTTTCATCTTGTTTGTCTTTTTTAAAAGATTTCACCTTGGAGGAAGTATGTGTACGCGCAGGTAAGTGTGTACAATGGTTTGTGTTTAATTACTTCGAAGTAAATACAGATTTGACAAGAGGAGAGTTGTGAGACTTCGAGAATTTCACCAAACCACATACAAAACTCCACGAATGCAAAAACGTGGAACGACGGGGAGCCTTCCTAGGAAGTAGCTGGTCCACCAAAGTGACTTCAAGAGAACCTCACTGACTCATCCAGGAGGTCACAGAAGAGCCATTGGCTCCTGCAAGCACTATGCTAGAAATTCTCAATAGGAACCATGTTTGTTTTGGTTGTATTTACCCCTAATACCCTGCGCTGCAGTCCACTTCCTGCTTTTGGAGGGGAAGTGGACTGGTCCGCTTGGCATTCACATATTCAAACCACACCAGAGTTCACTTCAGCCGTACCGAGACCGAGGTTTGTAGCTGGACCCAGAGTTCGCTTTTTGGTCCACATCAGAATTCGATCAGCATTCACACCTCCTCAAACAAACCAAACTTTCCAGGCAAACAGACTGCTGTTGGATTAAAGCAGACTGAACAGGGCTAGTGTGAATAAACCCTTAAAAAGGACTTGAAGAAGTCTTCAAATAAATCTTCCATTCCCCTGCCGGAAATTAATCTCTAAGATTTTCTGTCCAATGGACCATTTCTGCTTTGATCTGACTGTAGAGGGTCACACCAATGAGTTTTTTTTTTTTGCTCTAAAATTTTTTTTTGTTCAGTTTTTCAAAGAATTTATGAAGTTATACACAAACGGAGAAGAAGCTTGGTGAGGTAACATCCTGGACGGGGAGCCTGAGTAACACAGATCTACTTGAACCGCATGTTCTGTTTTTCCCATCTTGAAATGCCCCCTTACGACACATTTATACTCCCGCTAATTAGTTATAATTAAAATTATAATTAAATGTTCCTCAGCTTAAAAGAAGTGAAGCGCAAAACATAAAATATTTCATGTATGTTTATTTTTCAAGGACTTGTCAGAGGTTCTAATCATTATTGGCTCTGTTGATTGTAAAACAAATAATTATATTGATTCGATTTGGAAACATTTCACCTTGGAATAAATCTAAAGCTTGAGTTTGTCTAAAACTCCCTGTGTAGGATTGTGTTAATGAGACAGATAATGAATTTATTTAGAGGCATTTTTATCAAGGATGGCATGAGGAACCAAACATTTCCTATATTACCTTCATTTATTGACGTGACTGTAACTTTAAATGCTTTTATGGCTAGAGCATGAAAATAAGAAGTACGCCACAGCCTGGCAAACATGTTAAAAATCAGAAATGTGTTGGTTAAAATCATATTCCCTTGATTCTCTATTATTTATCTTTCATTATGACTTTTTCCATTTTTCTACATAAACACTTAGAAAACAAAAATAGTAAAATGGCCTATGCAAAACATGGTCGCGAACACACACACACACACCCACACAATGCACTTTAAGACCTCCTCTGTCCTCAATTTAGGCTAAGAATAAACAAGCGCGAGGCAAAAGAAAAGAGTAAATGTGTCATTAATAAAAAGAAAGACGAGCTAATTGTGTTGCATGCTCGGGAAAAATCAAAAATCCATTAGAGGGAGGGGAAAGGACGCCGAATATGGCTTTTTGAAAAACAGATGATGTCTCACAAAAGAAGAAAAACCAAGTGCGCTTTTACCTCTAATTTGCTCCTATATCCTTGATTTAAGATGGTCTTCTTGTGCAGCTCTGTTTGTGTGTGCGCGTGCCTAAATGAGTGTTGCGCTCTGCTTAATGCATGCCAATGAGTCAGGCAACTTTATCTAATCTCCATAAATGGCCATACAGTTCAGGAAGGTCAGCCGCACACACGTGCGCTCGCGCACACAAACACACCCCGACGAGAGAGAGAGCAGAAGGAGACAATAATTGAGAGAAATTAGAAGAAATGATGGAAGGGCCCGGTCGGCAGAAAGAGGAACAGGAGAGACAGAATGGACTCTGGGGTGAAACAATTAGCTCTGTCATTTAGTATTTATATGGCTTTTCCAGCTCAGAAAGGTCAGAGCGCTCCTACGAATGAGAAACGGTTCTCCCACACAGTGAAGAAAGGCCCGGTTCTTCAATTTGTTCTTACCAAACAGGCAGGAACAGAGGAAAGTTTGATTCGTTAGAACATTAAAACTAATTCACAGTAAACAAAGTTTCAAGCCCAAACACGAGCAGAACTTGTCTCTCAACAAAACCTGAGATGAGGAATGACTGAAAAAAGCTAAACTTCCTGCCATCCTCAGATAAACACAGTCTATTCAACAGGAAGTTGAGATCATTGCACCAACTTTACATTTTAAGATTTCAAAGAAAAATAAATTCACAGTCAAATAATTTTTTCATTTTTATTGAAAAAAGTCAAGGTTTTGTGGCTTGCAAGTATTCTAATTTCTACCCGCTTTGGCCACCAATAATATAGAACTAAGTAGCAGTGAATGGAAGTAGTTAAAAGTCCAGTTTTCCTCATCATCATCAGCTCAAATTGAGATCAGTATGTACTGTGACATAGAGTAAAAATGTCTGTACCTTCTCCCTCCCCGAGCTGCATCCACTCACCTGTAATTAGCTCAAGTAACTCTGAATTTTGAGTTCAGTGTTGTCTTGTGTTAGCTGAAACCCCAGCTTGGTTTCGAGAATTCTTCAGTTTTTGGAAATAAACGAGAAACATCCGACGTTCCAGTGAAGTCGGAGGGAGTTCCTCTGGATGGTGAACAAACTCGGCATGTAAAGCTGTCACAGTGAAATGAAACAGGACGTAGGTCAACATTTGGATGTCTGAACGTCCAGCCTCGTCAGGGTGTACTCTCATGCTGCCACAGTGATCTTCCTTATTAATTACGTCTCTCCCTCGTTTTTTTTTTTTTTTGTTGCATTTCATGGTTCTGGTTTTACCGACTTCTTTCTGCTTTTGATCCCTGTTTGACACACGGTTGAAACGAGCCTCAGGGGTGAGTAAGCAATTTGTATGTATGCGTGCACCCTCCCCGAGTGTGGCGTCACTTTCAGGCCATCTGGAGGCAACACTTAACGGAGAACATCGAGTCATTGAATCATCGCCTAAACTTGCCTCAACTTCAAGGTCGGATTTTATCAAACGTCTTCAGAATACAATGGAATGAGAAATGTTAATGTGGTCCAAATAAAACCCAAGAGATCCTAAGCATTAAAAAGTTCTTTGAAAATGATTACAAACTTATTGTGTCTTCTACAAAGTCTATTGATTTACAAGAACTAGCATAGTTGTTGGCGCTGCGTCAGTGGAATCTGAGTCAGTAGGGCTGAGTACTTTAGGTGACGTTGTGTAGATGCTCCTGGAAACACATTCAACAGAATATTAAGTGACAAAAATATTTCACCACGAATCAAATTCTGGGTGAATTAGGAGATAAAAAATATTTAAACAGCAGAGTCATGTAAGCTTGGATTTTCCTAATAAATATCATTTGAACGCTGCATTGTGTCTTTCTTGCTTTATGTCACTTCTGTTGTAATTGTGAGGTTTTTCATCTGATCCAACAGTACCATGTTCCTTAGTCGAGCATTTTCCTGTTGCATTTTTGGTAAATGCTATGGATTTTTTTCTGATTCTACGTAATCTCCCAGAGTTCATTATATTTAAACCCATCATCATCAGCGTTTCAGGCTGCCCCACTTTTACGAGTCGAGTTTGGATAGATGGGGACAAAAGAAATGTATTTATTGAAGCATGCAGCTGATAAAAGGTGAGCGTTGTGAACGGGTGGAGGGGCAGCATGGCTGGAGGTTTATTTTGGTGTAAAGCTGGCAGCCAAATGGAGTGAATAATAGATGTGCTCCATCCCCATTTGATAAAACAGGGGATGGATGGCAGTAAAGGGATGAAATATCTCTTGTTCTCGTTACTCTTCGGTTCTGATCTTCCTTGTGATCGAGGCCAGATATTCCTTTACTTTAAATCTCAGAAAGGTGGAGGTCTCTGCCGCCTGAAAGCTACCATAGAGATAAAATATGCACAAACATCCAGACAAATAAAAACGGTCCTTCACTTTTTCTATCTTCATCTTTTATCTTTCTCTTTCATCCCTCGCTTTGTCCCGTTGGGTGCAGGACCGGAGCAGCTGAGCTCCTGCTCTACCAACTGCAGTTGGAAACACAAACAAACACACACAGCTGCGCAGCTATCTTTGCGGGGACTTTCCATCGACTTCCATTCATTTCTACAGCCTAAACCTTGCCCAGACCCTTATCCTAACCCTAACCATTACATACCTAACCCTAACCAAAACTCAATTCACACCTTAGTCCTAAATATGACCCCTGACCCAAAAACAGTGTTTCCCCTGGTCCCCACAAGGAGCAGTGGGTCCCCACAACCTAGCATGTGTCAGGAAAATGGTCCCCACAAGGTCTTAGAAACAAACACGCGCACAAGCAATGACCGCGTTCATCCACAACACACACACGCAACCTTAACACTTCGTGCTCCGCCCGAGATGAATTTTCCTTTTTCTTATTTGTTTGAATCAAGACCCTCAAGAGCCGGAACAAATGGCGACCTTGAGGCACCAAGAGGCGAGATACTTAAACTCAGGAGAGAGATGAATCCTCTCAGAGGGGAGGAACCTTGTGGAGAGTTTTCCAGGAGATGGGAGGCAGCCACTTGAGGGAAAATTAAAGCTTTCCAAGGATGCAACGGGGGTTGGGGGACATTCAGAAAAGATTGACGTTTTGTGTATAAGTAGACGTACATTGAACTAGCTCTTTTCACTCATCTTCAATTTATTTATTTATTCTTTTTGTTTAATGTAGATTAATTTGTCCTTAAAATATCAATAAAATCTCTGGAAGAAACTTAGAATGTTAGAAGTTTTTGGTTCCTGTTGGTGTAAAAAGTTCTAACTTTTTATTATTTTTTTTATCAATACATGAAAAGGTAGAGATTTATGTCTTGAACTTGGAAATTAAAGAAATATATGTTTTTTAATTGCTTTAATCCAAAGTAAGAAAGGAGTCCTTAAGAGCTCACAATGCTTTCTGCTTGCTCCCCCCCCCCGAGTGATTTTTCTAATTGTCACCGTCTAGGTCATTACCTTGTCTTTTATGCTTTTCTGAAATACTTTTTTTCCAATATGTGGGCTCTTTTTATCCAGCCGTGAATTGTGAGCAGGCTCATTTTTCTTTCTAAATGACGGCGTCTGTACAGGAGATGTAAGACCGCTTCAAACCAACTTTCAATTAGTTAATTTGTGTCGCACAGACAATTCAAAAGACCCTCATCTATTTTTATTTTGCTTCCAAGGAGCCGCATTTTTTAAAAAAAATTGTATTTTGAAGCAGTTTTGTGGAAAAAAAAAACCCAAAACAAATCGGGCTTTCAGGGGGTTTCTTTCAGACATTGACCACATTTCAAGTCCTTGGACCTCGGCACTTTTGCATGAATAGGAGGCAACAGGAAACACAACAACAAAAACAGATGTCTTAAAGAAATAATATGTCATTCAAGGGCAACCTCTGATTGTAGTCGTTTTATCAGTAGGTACTCCATTACAAAAAGCCGATTATAATGAGACATTTAATTATTTCTTGCTCATACAAAAAACAATCCAAGGTTTGGACCAAGTGGAATAAGAAAAATAAAAATAAAAATATGTTGCTTTTGAATTTAGTCTGGAACATATCCATATCACTGTGTACATGTTTGTTCTTCGGGAAACTTGGAAAAATCGTTACCTGGGACAGCAGACAGACAGCAGAAATTGTCCCCTAGGACAGATCTCTTTTCTTGAGTCCAGTCTTCTAATGTTGTTCTCGTCTGAGCAGAAGTTGAGTTTTTAGACTCAACTGTCTTCTTCCCCAGCCAGGGAATTTTGTTCTTTGGGAAAATTAGAGAAATCGTTCCCTAGGAGGGCAGTCTCTACATGGGTATTGTCTTCTAATCCTTTTTTTATCAAAGCAGAAGTTGAGTTTTCTGAAAACTCGCACAAGGGCCTGATTAGTCACAGCAAACTGCACCAGATGAGGAAGTTTGTTCTTTAGAAAGATTGGAGAAATCGTTCCCTATTACAGTGGTCTCTTCAGGAGTGTTGTCTTCTGAAAACTCACAGAAGAGTTTGACAGTTTGCTGTGAGTTTTCCCCGGCCAGCTGGAGAAGGATCGAAAAGATGAGCATCGAAAACATCGTATCCAGTGCACTCGTCCTGAGATCTTCAAAATCAATACCAGGAAATAGTTTGTTGAAAACTTTCCTCACTCCTGTGTCAAATATCCAGCGCAAAAAGTCCGGGGAAAAAAACATGGTGACTAAAACCTCTTCCATTCTAAAAATCCTTCCAAAAACACAATACTAATGGTCAAAGAGCTGCTTGTATATTACCGGATGTTTTGAGATGGAAGCATTTATAACCTGAGATGTTCTTTGGTCTATGACATAGATCTGTGTCATAGCTACAATGAGCTCACTGTAGTTCTGGGGGAGAATGTTCTTGCTTCTGATCGTTACTATGGAAACGGTCAGATCAGTTCTGCGTGAGTCAAACTATTAAGCCTTTGCAACTGCGTCACTTAATCATTTGAGGCAAATGATTAAGAAGTTGGAAGTGTTTATTTCAGGAGGCTGGAGATTAAAACAGGGATTTTAATAGTTAAATATTAAGTTTAGATTGACACTGGTATATTAAAACCATTCATTTAAGTAGCGTTTTTTTTCTTCTTCTTTTTAGTCATTTTATCAGGTTTAAAATTTGAACAGGTTTAAAAATTAACTATTAGCATGAATATTTGATATAGGGCACAGATTTAAACTGATGTATACACAGTTTAATCTTTGTTTCAGTTTTTTTATCGTCTGTGGTCTTCTTGAGAAACAGACTGACTCGCATTTTGTTTTGGCCAATCTTTTGTAAGATCGGACTTGCTATTAAACCAAGTAAAGCTAGGGAGGTATGATCCTCCCTAGCTATATAAAGTAGCTAGCCTGCTTTTACATTTATACTTTCAGAAAAAGCATAACATTTCTGTTCTTGCTGTCAAAAATGAATAAATCTCAATAAATGAAACTGGCACTATTTTGATGAAAGAAAAGTAGTGAAATTATGGTTTAAAAAAAGAAAAAAAGCTAACCTTGACAATTTGCTCTACATAAGGTATTCCTTATGTAACAGACTTCATTTAAACTGTTGACATTTCAAGTATTGTTCCAGTTTTAATTGTAGATTAACCAATAAAAATCTGACATTAAGTTTGAGTTTTGATTCACCAGAATCATTTACCAAAACAAATTAATTTAACAGGCTTGGACAAAACTTACCAGCTAGCTAGCTACTTTTCCTTGCTAGATAGGAATTATATAGAGTAGCTAGGTAGCTACAGTGGAGCCCAGATTTTTGTAAAATAGACACACAATCTTTTTTCTCTCATTGTTTGACATAAATTTGAATAAATTCCAAAAGGGTGAACTCTTACCGTTTTGATGAAAGCAGTCCAGAGCTCACTCAACATAAAATGTCTCAATTTGCCTGAAGAATTACATTAAACAAAAAATGTAAGTAGTGTTTCATCAACTTTTTGGAACTTTCGGTTTGTGTATTTGTGTTTAAAGGGTTTGGTGTTTCTGATTTTCGACTCATTAGTTATCATTCCATTGTGTCTTTAATTCGTGACTTTTATTCATGACTTCCAGCGTTCATTTGACTTTGGTTCTGATCCAGAGACAAGCAAACACACACATGCGCGCGCACGCACACGTAAAAAAGATGAAAGAACGAATCATTGAAAACTTTCTCAAAAACCACAGGTTGTGTCACAGAGGGAGTGAAGGGATGAAAGGAAAGGAAAAGCACGAATGAAAGAGAAAGGTAGAGCAGCGGGGTGACTGAGTGGCAGTGCAGATCGCTTGCCAAGCCACTGTCACTGGCACTTAAAGAGCGCTCACACACACATGCACGCACACACTGCAGTGTGACACCTGATAAAATCTAAGACCGTTTGGAAAATTTGCACAAAACAATCAAAATGTCTCATGGGAAAAAAAAGAAAATAAAAATGGTTGAAATGGGCCTCCGATACGTCTATTCTTTCCGGTTTCCATGAAGTCCATGTCCTGCGCTCAAAGTGGGCTACCCGCGGCGGGCAATGTTGTTCAACTGACTGCGGGTGCCCACATCAAAATGCAGGTTGGAGGTTTGACATTCCTGGAGGCTGTGTCCGTCTAGCCAGTTAGGCAGAGGACAGCCAATAACACACACACACACGCGCGCACACACACACACACACACACATTCTGCTTAGCTATCTGATGAGACTAATGCTGATTCAAGTCAATCGCGAGGAAGAAAAAAAAAAACAATCTTAAATGTTCCACCTATTACGTGTGTGCATGTGTGCTGCTGTTATTTGTGTTTTAACAGTGTGCTGTTTAAACGTTGGGGCGTTTTTCTTGATGCTTGTCTCAAAAGAGTGCGTGTGTGCGTGTGTGTGTGTGTGTCCTGTAACAGTAATGAAGGGAGATTATCACAGCTGGGCGCCTGCAGACCTCAAGGTTAAAGGAGCACAAAGGCGCAGCTGTAACATTGTGTTGGCAGCGGATGTCATTTATGTGAACGCATCTGTATGTTTTTTATTTTAAGGACCGACTTAGATAATCAGCCGATGATGAAGCTGATAATTGTGGATGTTATTACAAGCTAAATGCATTGAATATTACAACGTAACGATCGAGAAAAATCGGAGAGTCAGACGTACTTAGACTTAAAATGTTCAGGAAAAAAAATGCAAACTTGACAGTAATGGCCGCTCACTAGCTCCATGGTAATATTAAACTACTGTTTTTCTTAACAAGCCTCTCTATTTTGTAATAATAGTTCGATTTCAAAAATAATTCAGGATATAAATTATAGGATAAAGTTCTGGTTTTCTGTTGCAGTTTTCCTGCTTTTTAGTGAAACCAGAAAATTTTTCTTGCGGTCCAGTGGCTTGTCCGCGCGCCTCTCACATCGGCACTTTCTTTTTTTTTTTTTTATTTCAGACCTTTTCAGGAACTCTGCAGGTATGAAAGCACACATGCATAGAACGAGGGTAGCACGGTGCTGTGAACGACTTAATCCGTTCAACCTGGAGCAAAGTCAGTGTTATGAGGACCGAGGGTCAAAAGCACAAGACTAGGGTCACAGTGCCATATAGTGGCCTGGCATGACAACTACAGTTTGCCTTGGTGGTTCTGACTAACTGTGGAAATCTGAAGAAACATAGTTTCCAGACAAACAAAGCCTTAGGCTGATCCAGTTTCAGAGGATTTCATTTTGAAGCATATAAAGTATACACATCGTTTTCAATTTCTGTACCAACAAAAATTTGATTTAATTAAAAATATTTAATTTTCTTTTGATATATATTTTTCCCAGTAGGAAATAATATTTAACCAGCTCTTCTCTGTTTAGCTTTGCCTCTTTCTTGGCTGGAGCCTTTGGTGGAATTATTGCTAATATTCTGTGTACTCTGTATTTTCATTGCCTTTGAAAGGCTATAAAGATAGATAGTCAAAGGTATAAAGAAAGTTCACCCTCTGTCAGTTCTTGGGTTTTAACGTACAAATAATCTGGTGTATAATCCAGGCTTAAACCTACAAACACCCGACAACCCTCTGATTGTACTCTTGTCCAACAGACCTGATGACATTCACGACATCTTCTTGAGGAAAACCTGGAGATTATCTTCTGAAATTGGATTAGACTTCTTCCTCCATTCTTGAGGTTAACTTTTATTTCCTTCAGCTGAAGGAGGAAGTCTTTCCTTCGTGCTTCAAGTGTATCCTTTATTGTTTATGACTGTTTAGTCAACCTTGCCAAATGGCCCTAGAAGTTTTTAATGTCGCTCATTCAATTAAAGTTCGATGCAGCGCTGAACCTGGGGGAGCAATAAGTCACTAACTGGTATTATACTGCCCTGCTAATTACTGAAGCAATGAACTTTAATTAATATTTCAGCCCGGTGTGTGTGTGTTGAAGCATATTTGAGGGAGCCTCTTCACACACTTGAGGCTACCTCTCCTTTATCTCAAGCAATCTCTCTTTTACACGGTGGTGCGAGGTGGGCGCTGACATTTTGCCGAGTGTCTGGGTTCGCGTGAGAGACGGTGACACGGTGAACTGACGGAGGCTACAGCGCCGCTGTCCGTATTAGCATAATTATCAACCTCATCGGGAGCGGTAGAGAGCAGATCCGACAACGCAAACGACAACAATGCTCCTCCGAAACGGCTCGTCCTCCATTTGAATAACTTCTCGAAAGCTGAAGCTAGTTTTCGCTTCACCTTCCGTGCAAATATTCTCCAAAAAATAAAAAATAGTCAGCAGCTGATCTGTGAAGTAGGTTTTACCATAAAAAGAATACAACTAAACATGACTTTTCTCCGTGTCTGCTGCTTTTTAAGCTTCATGTTTGCTCGTTCTTTTTTCATTTTTTTCATTTTAGGTCTGAAAGTAAGTATGCGCACATTAAGGAAATTCAAATGTATATTAATTTCTACTTTTGCAGCTAAAACTTATAGTTTGTAACAAAAAAAAAATTATAGAGGACGTTAAGAGCATCTAGTTGAGTCATCGAGGTTCTAATGTCCGAAAGTGTCTATTGGATTGTATTCTTTAGGTTTAAAGATTAAGCATGACTGAATAAAGTAGAAGCCAGGTGTGAAAGTGTAAAATCTAAAATCAATGAAATGGAACAGATTTTATTTAGGGGTATTAAAGTAGGAGAAATGTTAGAGGCTAGTGGGTATTATTATTGCTATTATTAAATTTGACCATAACAGACTAAACGTAAAGATCATAATGGCCGCCTTACAGCTGCATCTTCATGTTAAATCATCTAAATGTGTTTTGTTTGCATATTTTACTTCTGCACGTCTTCTACCCACCAGACCAGATTTTAAATTCTTGGTAAAGATTTTAAAGCAGCCATTGCATCGTTAAAAGCAAAGAAACGACAAAGGTGCAGTTGGCGTAAAAGTTAGCTGCAGCTTGTGTGTGTTAGCCGCCGTACATGTTCGCTACCTACTGGGTTTGCCTTGAGCTAGCGGCGCCCTTCACTTCTCTTTGCCCATAGCTGCGCCGTGTCCGACGCTGCTGTGAGGCATCAGTCGGGCAGCTGGCCTGAAGTGAACAGTTTTTTTTTGTTTTTTTTTGGTTCAGGCACAAATACTTTGATTAGATCCTGGTTTATTTTCCCCCTCTCTTTTTACTAGGCCTGAAAGGTTATAGCAAAAGGAAAAAAAAAAAAAAAAATCAAACCAACCTTTTAAAAATAATCAATTTCATTTTTCTCATCTGCTACAGCTAAGAAATAGAAACATCAATGCAGAAGAACAGATTTAAAATAGATACTGTAACCTATGTAATTTCATTTCCTCAAGTCACTTCTGATAGACGGGAATATTTCTATTGGTTTCCAGTGATTATACGTAGTCACTGGTTTTATGAAGGCGTTGGACTCTTTGGATCTCACCATGGTGTTCACTCTCACTTCAGCAGCCAGAGGGCACAACACTGAATATCAGCTTAAACAAACAACCCTGCTTTGAAACGCCAGTATTGGTATTTATACATGTGAGATTTAAGACATTTTATTTGGGAATAATAATAATCATCACCATAATAATAATGAAAAGGTGTCCTGGTTATTTCCCTCGTCAGAAATTGGTTTCTTGAGTTAAAATTGATATTAAACACCAACATGTCCAGATTTGTGTTACATTCTACCCAGGGGTCAAGGGTCACGTCTGATCATAATCACAGATGGAAAAACGAAAGTGAGGAATATAACGTGCCTCTGTATTCTGCTGATGTTCCAACTGTTCTAACCCTAACCCCACACACACACACACACACACACACACAGTGACCCTTGACCCAAAACCAGTGTTTCCCCTTGTTAGGACCAGGCTATGGTCCCCACAAGAAGCAGTGGGTCCCCACAATATAGTATGTGTCAGGAAAATAGTCCCCACAAGGTATTAGAAACAGCCGACACACTCCTTTCTGAGTGCTGACCTTGCCACAAGGCTTTGTCCTCTTACTTCGAGCCGACATGTTTGTGAGTGTATGAAATTGTTCCAATCAATGATTAATTGTCTCCGTGTGTGTGTGAGTGTTGTAAGCATAAAACAAACGTGTATTCCTCCGCTCTTCCCTGCTGACTTCTGAGAGAATATGCAAGTGAACGAATCCAGTGAAGAACGCCACAGTAAAAGCCTGAAAAGCGACGCGTGTTCTGTTGGAATTCTGTTTGCGAAACGCTCCGGGTCTCTGACAACTTTCAGACCCGCCCTCGCTCTTTCCGCATGTCCTCGCGGATGCAGCTGCGGTCTGATCCCACACCTGCCCTGGACCTTTGACCCATGAAGTAAAAGGCTGCTTGGACTGGTGTCTGACCTGACAGGAAGTTTGGTTTTGCTCAAACTGCTACACTTTGCAGTCCGTAACGACTATGTTTACGCTTCAGAAAACGCCATAAAAGATGATTTTCATAAATATTAGACCAATTAGCAGCGAGTAGAAGCCTGGCTCTACTGCATTCACTGTACACTGAACTTGATCTGAACTGTTCAGATAGTAGAACAATACCTTCCAAAGCAGTTCCCTGCTGTCCCCTGGGGGCCACCAACCTGTCTGCAGGTTTTAAGACAACGCTCGCGCTTCCTGTGCTGAAATCACAAGGTTTTACCTACAGCCTCCAAAGTGCACAAGACGTGTAGATTTGCACACACACCCATATAGTCTAGGTGTGGCATGCATCCTCTGACTGTGCTAAACATCAGGAAGGGTAAATCTGTCAACTCCTATTATACTGGACCTTTCTGAGGAAGTCACCAGGGCAGTGCATTCAAAACCATATTTTCGGATTTTAAAACGACACAAGCCTCGTTAAAGAAATTATTCTCTGATAAAAGGCTAAAGCCTGGCAGCGCACCAGGAGTTTCCTCTGTGATTAAGCGCTGACGTGCCAGCATATTAAAAATGGAGAAAGGACACACCTCGTCGACAGCATGCGGCATCAAAACAAGCAGGAACCTGGAATGTTTCTGATGCGCATTCTGGTCTAACAAGCAAATGTACTCCAGTACACTTCAAAAAGCAGGAATTGGAGGCAGAAGTTTAAAATGATTTAAACTTCCCGAGCTGCATATTTCAGATATGCTCTTCGAACAAACAGTCAAATGTTTCACAATTCAATTAGTCACATTCAAAGAAAATTTTCACAAAAACTGAAACGTCAACAGCAACAGGCTGGGGTTTAACATGAATTTTGACAAAACCAACAAAATCATACAATCAAGAAACCACTGATGACCTTTTGACCTCAGGGCTCACTTTCTATCTTCGATTAGCTTGACTCTCTGCAAAACATCGGTCATTCTACATCATTTTTTTTACACTTAGAATTTTATTTATTGTAGTTGACTTTTTGCTTTATTTTTAGCCATTTTTCAGATTATTTTAATGATCCTTGCTTATGACTAGTGTGGTTGTTTTTCTGAAATGCGTTTTTTTTTTTTTTTTTTTTTTAAAGTTACAACATAATTTACCCCAGTGATGCCAATTAAAGTTAAAATAATGTTTTGACTGTTCCTCACGGCAGTTAAGGGACAAACAAACAAACAAGTTCTCCTCCTCTAATCATTTGGACGTAACTGGATGTCTCTAATAGACCTCACATGTTTGAAGGAACTTGTCAGTCATTTCTCTATTGCGTATGCAGCTCAAGGGACACATGATTTATTTTCAAGTACAGCTCACCTTGCAGCTCATCCAACATACCAAATTGGTATGTTGGATGGAGCTAATGCTAGCTAATGCCAGTGACTAGTCTGCTTTTCATTAACTAGAGCTAATTCCTCCAGACATCGTTTGGTTGTCTTCCTTAATGTTTTTCTTCAGCAGCATGAGCCTCGTTATGTTGGTTGCACTATATCAGTATCACCGTATCAGTATCACCGTATCACAGCATCAGTATCACCGTATCGTCTTTGGCTCCCGTTGTGAAGCAGAGCTTGGAGTCAAAGGAGCAGAAAAACACAGAGCATTTCTTCAGTTTGTCTGATCAGAGGGCCGGCAGCGGCACCTGGAAAGTCTCCAGGTCGAAACCAACACATGCTGAGCTTCCACCACAGTGAAGGAGTGGTGTGTAATGAAGAAGAAAAGACACATCTGGATGTAGCTGCTGCCTCAACAGAGGCGGAAGGAGGAGTAATGTGAGCTCCTGCGGGTGGAAGTGTTCGTGTCAAAGGGCTGCCGGTGCAATTTTGCTCACTGTCATGGTGCACGAGAGAGGAAGGGACAAATGAAAAAACCTGGAGACACTTGCAGCTCAATCAAACCTGATGATGTAGACGACCTTAAAAAATATGTTTACAGTATTATAACAGAGCTTTGTCTGCATAGCTATGGTACCTAATCCTAGCTAGCTACCGTGGCGAGCACGGAAACCAGTTGAGAGCAGGACAGGCCGACTGCTCGTTTGGTTATTAACATTTGCAAGACTGGAGAAAATAAATTCAAAGAATTATGGGGGGGAAAAAAAGAAAAAAGAAAAAAAAGACAGAAGACAAAGCCCAAATCAAATCTGCCAAAACATAACGTGAGATTATACATGCAGCACGTTGAAAGCAGGCAGAGGATTATAAAAGAGCAGATTTAGAAGATTTAAAAGGGAAGTTGCAAGGAGACGGAGGGAACGAGTGATAGAGAGAGAAACAGAGAGCAGATAATAAAGAAAGACATCTGTAGCAGTTGTAAGGACATGGATTTACTGTCTTAATACAGTTACAACGCTCCCCAAGGGATTAGATATGGTCATTTCATCAGACAGAGGGAGCGGATTAAGAAAAGGCTAAAAGACTAGAGGGAAAAATTGATAAGAAACTGAGATGGACGAGCAGATTGAGGGATAGATAGAAGGAGGACATGGAAAATCACTTGGCTTTTACGGAATTGGGACTAAATCTTTGCAGTCAGAGACCATTTAGAAGTTGATTGACGAAAACAGGCGGAGGCGCATGCGCCGCGTCATCTTCAAATCCGAGGACTGAAACGGCCGGAGCCGGAGACACGAAGGAGCGCCGGGGCTTCCTTCCAGAGCCAGGGTCACCGGCCACACCAGCTGTCCCCACACAGGGGACGAGGGACACACACAGAGACACACACAAACCCAACTCTCTTCAATAGAGGGCACCGAAGGAACTGTTCAGACAAGCTCCGAACTGGAAGGATTAACAAAAAGATCAGACACAAATCAAACCCTTCCTTCTTCAGCTTTTATTCCAATTTTAATTTCAGTTTGCAAGGAGACTTAATGTGATCCAAGGAAGGGTCAGTCAGACGGAGAATAAAGAACACGAGAGGGAGCGAGGTGTACGGTAAAGACGCGGAGCGGGAGAGGAAGTGGCGCGAAAGAGCGAGGGCAGAGCTCAGCACCCTCAGACATATGGCTGTCTCCTTCTTGATTACACTTCAGCTGGCTGGAAGATTACCAGCTCTGTGTGTGCGTACTCCTGCATATGCTCCAACATGCCCGCGTCCAAGACCTCACACTGAATACTGCGAGCGATTACTCAGTCCCGCTTAACTTGTGCGTGTCCACCGTGCTTAGTGCGCCTTAAGAAGTCAGCTGGCTTACGCCAGATTAGGAGACTCCGTGTTTGTTTGCTCACATGTGTAATGGAGTGTGGGTTTGCGTACGCCATGTCGACTGTCTTCCATGGATTACTGGCATGCTGAGTGCGGGATGTGCGTTTCTTAACACCGAGATTACCCCAAGTGATCCCCTGGGTCACAGGCAAGATGAGAGATAGCTTCTGATTTTCTTTAATCCCACAAACCCGCACTGGGAAATTTATTGTGTGTTGATTCAGACCGTTTTCCTGGACTATTTTGAATATTTTTTTTAGCGTGTCTGTGTGTGTGTGTTGGTTGCTCGTGTGTGGTCTCATCTGGCCGGGGTTTTCTTGGAAGGAAGTGCATCCATATGCTACAAGAAGACCGCCGTGACCTCACACCACGACCTCGCTGTGGTCTGCCGCTAACCGCGAGGAGGGCGAGAGACACAGCTCGGCCGAAAGGGAGAGAGAAAGGGAAATGAAATGGGGCAGTGGGCAGAAGGATGGAGGAAAAGGGAGGGTGAGGAGAGAGATGCCAAACCAGAGGGAGATAACTGTAGAGATGCTGCTCACTGAGGTGGAAGGCCGTGAGTTGCTTGTCAAGTGCTGCAGCATGCTGAATCATTGTAAACCTCTCCTATCGTCGACCACAAATGCTTTATTTGATTTTGCATAAAGGGGAATGAGGAAGATCCAAAGGAAATGCATCATTCGGTTCTTTTGCCAGACTTCTTCACATAGGAAGCATGAATAGATGTTACCTGAAAATTCCATTGATGGAAAAACCGTTCCTCATTCTTATAAAGCCTCCTGCAGTGCATCACATAGAACATATTCCACTTTTTAAAGTCTGATGTTTGGTTTTCTCTTGTAAAGTACCAAGAAATGGTCTCTAAGCCCTTCATCTGGAGATGCCATCTCATGGTTGCTGGGCAGCAGTCAGTATCAGTACCTTACGTTGGGTCTGTCCAATCCTCTTTGCCACAGGTAAAGGCCTTTTTTGGACTCGTTATCCAGTAACCCTTAAACATTTGATCTTTTCATCACAGCAGTAATTAAAACCTTCTTTGATCCACTTCCTTTAGATTCTTTTGGTTTTTGGACACAAGAAGCCAACAAACTCAGTGACTTTGTCCTTGTCCATACTCCCCAACCTCATTTTGGTTTCTGTTGATTTCATCCAGCAGTTCTTGGTCTACTCCTCCCCAACACACTAAATTCTCTTACGTACCACTCTGTACTACATTCACTCAGTTATGTACCTTCTTTAATATCTTCTATTTCTCCTTGTTAGGTCTCCCTCACTGTTCAACAGTACCGTCAACTTACCCCTAGTCCATCTGTCGTCTTCCACTTATCTTCGTTTGGGTGGCGCAGTCAGCAGTCCAGGAGAGAAGCCCAGACATTCCCCTTTACCCAGCAACATCCTCCAGCTCATTCCCATCCCAGAAAGAGTACATAGTCCCTACAGTGGGTTCTTGGTCTTCTCTAGGTCTCCTGCCAGTGGGAGATGCCTTCAAAAGGGAGGCGAACAAGGCCATCCTGATCATATGACCCCTTTTAATGTAGAGAAAAAGTGGCTCTAGCTCATGTTCACTCTGGAATCCCTCCATCTGAAGTACGCTTAATTAATACATCAACAAAAGTGTATTATTTTGTTACTATCCTTAGTGACGTAGCAACATTTGAAGATGGTTGGTTGAGAAGTCGTCTGCTTTGGCAAGTATCGTTGTCAATCAGCGATTTTATACTTTTCTCTAATCTTATTCGTCACTTTGAGGGTGACATGTAAACTGATTTTTCTTTTAGTTATGTTGTTGCCAAAGAACGTCCATGTGTCCCTGGTGTGTCAGCACACGTTTTAGTAAAATGTAAGTAAGTGAGACAAAGCTGAGGCTTGAGGAGAAACAAAACTCACAGAGCAGGAGAAAGGAATGCTTAATTCAGCAAGAAGCTCACAGGTCAGGGTTTGGGGTTTTTGTGTTTCAGCATTGCTCAGACATCGCTCACAGTCACTAGCGCTGACCTGTGAGGAAACATCATCAGGCAGAAGGAGCACAAGACGACACAGGAACTAAATGAACTAGAAACACAGAAATACAAATCCTGACACTACCAAGGATGAACGCGGTTAAAAATCTAAACAGAAATTGACATTTCGGCTACATTTTTATTTACAATATTATCAATATTTTGGATCGATATGCCCTCCTCTGGTTGGAACTAGGAAATCTGCCTGATTTTAATTGTTTAAAATTATTTCATTAAAATCCAAGCTAAACTTATCTGGTTTATGCCAAATCCTAGAAACAAGTGGGGAGGGGGGAAAAAACCTCAACAGAATTTCAAAAATGACCACAGATAAGCAGAAAACACCATATAATTTCTAAAATAAAATTTTCCACACAAATGAAATGGTTTTAAGTAAATAAAGATGAATGCAGCTGTCGTGACTTATAGTTTTCAGATGAGACCGGACATACCACAACCAGAAAACGTCGTCCCGCCTCCAATGACCTCAACTCTGACCTCCACTCTCACGGCGGACTGATAATTCCAGGACACAGCCAGAAGCTGGCTTGTCCAGCCCTGTTAAGCGTTTAGCTCCCCGCTGCTGCGTTGGAAGGGCAGTGTCCACTGACGCTGCTGCACCCAACCCTCCATCTAAAACATTCCCCCTCTAGTGGGAGTTGTGACATCAGCTCATCAGGAAGACCAAAAGATAAACACAAGCGCTTGTGGTTTCTGTGCATTGCCCTGAAATCTTTAGTGAAATATTTTCCACTCTGGATTAGCCAGATAACCTCTGAGTTTGAACTTGATCTGCCTGCACGGCAAAAACCCACCGCCTCGCTCACCTCACTCTTTTCCTACCCGAAGGGACAAAAAGAGCGAGAATATGGATGAAGAGAGAGAGGGAAAAAAAAAAAAAGCCGCAGGATAAACAGGCGTTAAGTGGGAAGTTGAGGAGTTAGGTGTCACCAGAGGAGTGGATGGAGGGATTAGGTGGAGTGAGGCGACTCTTGGCAGAGCTCAGTGATAATCCTGTGCCTGTATGAATGATTAGCATATATACTAAACACTTCAATTCTATCAGCTAACACTGAGAGACTGAGATAACTAACCCAGGACATGCACCAGATCTGTTTCTGTCTCCTGCTGCTGCCCATTCACCATTTCCCTCCCAAAGCTTTCAAACTTCCCAGGTTCACCTGTTTACCCTGCGCTTATTTCTGATTTTTTTCCTTTGCGTTTCCATGTTTTATCTGCACTTGCTTAAAGAAATTATAATAAACATCAGACTCAAGCAGTCTAGATCTGCTGCGCCTCCAGAACCACCCTAAAAGTGGACATTTTTAATGTTCCCAGACATCATAAAATACCAATGGAAACATGCAAAATGATGGACAGCTATTATAAAACAATTTGATTGCTTTAATGTAAATTAAGATTTTTTTTATTCAAAGGGTATAAATCATTTTCAACATTAATTCAATTAAATATTGAAGCTTCTTTTACATTATTTGACTATTTAAGAGGGAAACAAACGTTTGGTTGAATAAAACAAATTCTTAAAGGCAGTCTGCAGGGGTATGAATAATTTTGGACCTAACCATCTTCCTCTCTCCTCATTCTAACATTTGTCTATATGAGTTTTCAATCTGCTGGAAATATTACAATATAAACTTAAACCTCACATCAAACAAAACAAAACTGATTGATATAAAATCTTAGAAATATTATTTATTTTCCTACCTTCCAGTTTGAATCAGCTGAAGGCTTTTAGCTGCATCTTGTGAACTTCTTAAAGATGATAAACTATTACAGTATTCCAGCCTTAAGGAGTAAATGCATGTACTAGTTTCACAGCACCATGCTAACTGACGTGAACTTTCACGATCTATATTAAATTAAGACTTTTGATTAATGAATGAGAAATGAAAACTTCTTTCAAGAGATGTAGCTGCTCAGAGGTGGATCCACTTCCGCTAATCCACTAATGTGCTAACAGCAGAGCAAATGTTTTGACACCTAAGGAGAATTTAGAGACCAGTAGACCTAACAGTCATGAATTCAGACTGTGGAAGCCAGAGAACAAAGGAGATGATTGTTGATTTCAGGAGGAACAGGATTGAATCAAGCAGAATTTCCATCATGGGAGAAGAGGTGGAGGTGGTTGAACAATATAAACACCTCGGTGTTCATCTGGACAACAGACTGGACAGAGACGCAACAGTAAAGACGGGACAGAGCAAACTGGAGGAAACTAAGATCCTTCAAGGTTTGCGACAAGATGCTGCAGCAACACTATAAACAGTGTTGGTGCTGCACTGCTTCCCCCTCCAGAGAGCCCGGATGGTGGACC
>CAEGAD010010030.1:0-20147 GCA_903067055.1 Poeciliopsis paucimaculata
TTGGTTGTTTATCAGTTCCAGTGTTAAGTGTTCTTTTGAAAATAAAGTGCATCTATCTTTGGCATGCATTATTACATCATTTCCATTAAATGAGTGTAAAAAGGTCTTCAAACAATATTATTGTTTATCGCAATAATTTTTGAGACAATTAATCGCTGAGCAAAATTTATCATCGTGACAGGCCTAAGAACTACTGAAGGAAACATCAGGTAAATCTCTGAGCAAGACACTGAGCGCAACTTTCTACTTCATAAAATGTTAATAAAAAAAGGAGTCAGATTCTCCTATCTTTGGTAAAATACCACAAACCATTTCTACTGCTAGCACTAGCCTAGAGTGTTTGTTTGGTTACATTTACCCAGAAAGCCCTTTGCTGTAGCCCACTTCCTGTTTTTAGATCATTCTCTGGTCCGCTTGGTGTTCAGATACGCATTCAAACCTCATCCGAGTTCACTTCAATAAAACCGAGACCCAGGTTGTAGGCGGACCAGAGTTAGCATTCTTGGTCAGATTACATGTACAAACTCCCCAAAACTAACCAAACTTTCTAGATAAATGAACTAGAATTTGATTGAAGCGGACTAAATAAATAGTGCTGGTGTGAATCCGTCCTAAGATTATCTTTGATTCCTTGTTAATAATTCAAACCAGAAGTTGGCATAAAAACATCTTCACCAAAATCTACATCTGCGAAGTGGAGATGCTGCCCCTTCATAGAAAGGCATCCTGGGTTGAGAGCCACACAAACAGCATCACGACCAGAGACCTTTTAAACTACAACTAATTAAAAACCACTCCTTCAAAAATTTGTTTATCACAGTTACATGGAATAAAAACTACCATGAAGAAGCAGACGTCCACCGTCTGCTCCTTTCCTTTGACTGGACCCGTGTTTTTCTTTTCTTTATGTAAAGCCAGGAGCCATTTTCCCTCTGGCAGCAGAATGACAAAAGCTTTCAGGTTCATTTATTGTAATGACATTAGCTCATGTTTTTGATGACAGGCTTTAAGAGTCGGCCTGATTTTTAATGGTGTTTGATTCTGATAAAAAGATGAAATAAGAATTTATTTTAAAAAAGGGCCACTGAGATTCACCCAGATTATTTTAACTTTATGCATTAAGAATGAGAACTGGACAGAAAAATCCTTCAGAATATTAAATATAATAACATGAATAACATAAATAAGATGAATGGATGGATGGATTCAGCCTCAAATAAACTTGATGTTCTCTTTCTTCATTCTGTCTTAAATTACATTTCTCAGGAAGTCCTTCCTTCCTTCCATCCATCCATCCATCCATCCATCCATCCATCCATCCTCTCGTTCTCTGAGCAGTGAGAATAAGCCTGAATCGTGTTTCCATCCCGGCGGTGGAAGCTGTCCTCTCCCCCCCACACCCTGCTGAGTCACGCAGAGAAACCAGCTTTCCTTCCCGCTCATGTTGGAGCCTCAGCTGCTGCCAGCTGGAAGCCCGACTGCCTGGTTAGCAGACGTTTCCTCATGAGCTGCTGCTGCTCTTAACGCTCAGCTCTTCCAGCGCGGTTCGCTATGCCAGGTGTTCTCGCCGCCGCCGCCTGGACACGACCCAGAAACAACACCCAAACCCACCCGAAGAAATATCCTCCCATGTTTCAGTCTTTCACTCTGCGTAAAACATCCAACATCGGTTGCTAAATTTAACCTATTCGCATTTCTCTCGCAAATTATTCAAACTCCTTTGACGTTTGGCACAACCTGTCAACTTACAGACTCAAACACATGACTGCAAAGAGGAAGAAAAATTATTTGATGGGTTACTATAATACTAACCAATTTTCCTGGACGATAAATAGTCACAAAAGTTATCACAATGAACGATATTATTGTTTGAGACCATTTAGAAGTAATGGTAAAATAATGCAAAAACTCATTCTAAAATATAAATTAACTTTAAATTCTAATGAGCTTTTTGACACTGTACTGGGAGACATTTTAAACATTCAAAATTATTAAACAAAATAACAAATAAAATGAATATTGAAGTCTCTGAATACAAAATGGTCCTTCAAAACAAAGAAGAGGCTAGTTGAAACCAAAACACCAAACTAAAGATTTTTACCATCCAGTTTTGGTAGAAAAGTGACAAATCACACAAATGGAAAGTACTGAACTCATTTCTGGCAGGTCTATATAAAACCACATTAAAAAAAAATCCAGCCAAGTCACTTTCCACAAACAAATGTAGCTTTTATAGAAGAAAAATCTCACTTACAGGCAGCAAAATTCATAAAGAAAACAGAAAACATGTTGAAGAAAGTTCAGGTCAGATTTCCCAGGATTAACAATCAGCTAAAATCTATGAATACTTGCGTAGGGCTGAAACGATTAATCAAATTGATTGTGATTAATCAATTATTGAAATAGTATTTAACTAATTTAATTTAGTATACAGACTCAAAAAAGCAGAGCAGTAAATATGCCAAAATTGTACAAGAAACATATACATTTTGAATTTAAGATAAAAACACCTTTATCTGCAAATATGGTTTAGCCAAACCTCCTAAAGTGATATAGTTTTATCTTCATCTGATTCAGATTTACTAAAGGAATGCTTCGGTATTGCAATTCAGGCTATAAAATGTTTAATTTCTAATTTTAAAATAAATTGAATCATTTAGTTACTTGTACCTCTACATATAACACTGTATAAAAAGGCTTAAGTGGCTAAATGGAAAATCTATGGAATGAGACATTGTTATGAGAACAACTGATTAATCGATTACTAAAATAAACATAAGCTGAAGCCCTAATGAAACCTTCAAAAAACAATTAGAATTGCCTATTTTAATATTTAATAGTGTCTATCCAGACTTACATATTCCAGGCAAAAAATGCTGCCATCATATAAATTAATATGCCTTGTAAAAAATTTTTTAAAAAACTCAACCTAGTTAGCCAGTTAGCTAACGCTAGCTCCAATAACATCATTGAAAGCATTTCAATCGTGGAATTCCCAAAACAAACACGACAAAAATGAAGCTAAACTATGTATGAAATAATACTATTCTACAAACTAAAGTATCTATGAATTAATATTGTTCTAAACACGCAATATGGTGATGTCCTCAAGGAGCTAACAGCTAGCATAAGCAGGCGGCACGATGCTAGCTGCTGCTAGCAAAACAAGCTAGCAGTTGTTTTGCTGCTTAGTTGCGCTAAGTTGATAAGACGCCAGGAGGATGTCTTATCAACTTAATAAATTCATCTCTAAAATATTTTTTGTCGTCAGTTTAGAGTTATTTGCAGCTCACCGCCTTGCTGTGACCGTCATTTCCACTTCCACGGACAGAAACCTTTTCAATAACGGAGGAAGTTGCTGAAGAACTCGTCCTTAAATTGAAAGGGTATTTCCCCCACCGATGTGGGAACATTTCCGAGAAAAAATAACTTTTAACGAAGTAATTCGAAGAAGTTCTGACGTTGGAGGAATCACTACACCGTCAACTGACTTCAACGGCTACGTCACTGGGAGAATTAAAATATGGCGGATTCGCAAAAGAGAGTAGCCGGAAGTTCATGACCTTATTTAGTAGTTCAGGAGCAAATACTGATAACAGCTACAAAGAGTGAAAATAATAAAAAGTAGCCAAGAAATGACTCCAATAAGAGTAAAAAGTATTTCTGAAAAGTTCTACTCGAGTACTGAATAACTGATCAAATTATCAATCATTTAATGTTAACAATTACATCATCAGATGGACAAAATTACAAAGTGGAAAATTTGGCATTTAAAGGATCCAAATGACAAAAAAACAACAAAATCAGGCAAAATAATTTATTTCCCAAGAAGTTTCTTTCAATAAAAAACTTAGAAACTATAACAAAACCTGCAGGTTTGTGTCTGTCTGGTGAATTTTTGGTTAAAACATGTTTGTTTTTCATTCTGTCGGTAGAAAATCCAGAAAATTTACTCAAGTAAGAGTAGAAACACTTCATAATAAAAGTACTCAAGAGAATGTAAAAAATACAGCATACTAAAAGTATATATGTATATTACTCAAGTAAATGTAATTGAGTAAAAGTAACAAGTTAATGTCCAACTCTGATTGGGAGAAACTAAATTCAACTTTTGTGTATTAGTTGGGACTCTTGACTATCCAACAAAATGTATTTAAGAGCTAAAAAAAAAGTGGATTTTGCCAAGTTACAGTCCAAAAGAAAATCTAGTAAACACCTGCCTTCCAAAGACTTGCTCATATATTTGCAATAAAAGCTGCTACTGGGAATTTACAGAAGGCTGAATATGTTGATTCATCACATAAAATCCCAATAAAATCAAGTTTATTTAACAACTTCTGGGACTGTCGCTCTCCTCACTAGTTCTAAGAACTGTAAAGTTTTGGTCCACAATTAAAAAAGACCCACAGGTTCCCAGCATCGCATTGCCAAGAATTACAAAATCATTACATGGGAGTCTGACCCACTTTCCTACTGGGTTACTATCAAGATGGATCCCAGAGAACAGCCCTGTTCCACTGAAAACGTCCTTCATTTTCTGAGAAACGCCAACAGATTTGTGAAACTTAATGTACTAATATGGCCTCAGCGTCCAAAATGGACTTTAATCATGCAGAACGATTCCCAGAATCAGCAGGAAGTTATCAGTACCAAGTATTGTTTTTCTTTCACTGCTTGTCCGCGGGTTGGAGTTTCTTCTGCTAATTAAACATTAGCGGTAACCGCCTGCAGACACATTTTGGTCACAAACTCTAAAATTTATCTTTTAAACTTTCACATTTTCACTGATGCTGCTCTCTCATCAGGGACAACATTGACCTTGAAAACATCTGGAGGTATTTAGATTTTGTCTGAATCAAGCGATGAGAATTGAATAACAGTTTATTTTTATAATGATAAACATGCTGCTGTTTGTTTCTATTAGTACCGCATTACGTAATACTTCATTGATCATGTCAGAGGCAAATAAGTGTCCCAGATCTGCGGAGTTGGGTTACCTCATGTAACAAAATACAGAGTTGACAGGAAGCTGCTGATGGGGAAGAATTTCACGGAGAACAAGAAGAGAGAGAGAGGAGTTTTAGTCAGTAAGTGTCAACCAAACCTGAATTATTCTGGATATTTTTCAAGTTTATCTAGAATAAAAAGAATGTTGCAATACCAAGGCTTCTCCAGTAGGTGGAGACTTCGCCGACAACAAAAAAAAAAGGAGTAAATTTCTGTTGAAAAGCTCAGAAATTTTCTAGAAAAAATGTGAAAATTTGACTTTTGAAATTGAGAAATTTTCAGGTTTTTCAAGACTTTTGGAAATCTTGCACTTAAGGTAAGACTGCACTTAAGTTATTCTGTTTAAATGCTAATCCTCCAGCATGCATCATCCCTGAAGGTGCTCTGACATTCCTACAGAGACTAATGTGCTTCCTTGAAGAGGTCAGGATAGCTCTATGGCCTATACAAAACCTGTTCATTGCATTTTTTTAAACAAAATTATTCTTAGACAATGAGAGTTTAGCTGTTTTACAGCATCTTGTCACCTTAAATCCAAATCATCTGCTGCTCTCCACTCCCCCAATGTAACATTTACACTCACACGTAAAAATGGCTGTAAACAGATGGGCAATTATACAACCATACATGTTTGAAAAGCAGAAGAGGAGCCTCCTGCACAACCAACAAGAATACAGCAAGTTTCTGGATGGTAGGTCAACAATAAAACACTTGTCTTTTCCAGCAGCCATTGCACAGAGCATACAGTGGAAAAACCAGCTGACCAAATATACTGGAGCTCCTCTGGCATTGCTAGGTAACAAGCAGAATTCCATTGGGGTTGCTAGGTAACGACAGAGTGCCTATTGGATGTGTCTTAACAAAAAAAAAAAACATTAAAACAACAACAACAAATAAACATCTGGGTGTTTTTTAAGCACTTCGGTTGTTTTTAGAAGTGATTGAAACCCAAATGGAAGAAGAAAAACATGGGACATATAAATTTTGCATAATGGATCTCCTCTAATAAAGAAAGTTCAGTTTGTTTGAAAGAAAAAACTGAACAAAAAGCAAACTCTGATCCACCTACAAACCTTGGTCTCGCTTTGATTGAAATGAACTCTGGTGCAGTTTGAATGCACATGTGAAGGCAAAACGTGAAGTGGACTACAATGCAGGGCATTCTGGGTAAACACAACCAAAGCTAGTGTAGCGCTAGCAGGAGAAATGTGTTGTGGTCTTTTACCAAAGACAAAAGAGAAATTCTATAACTGCTAAAATCTTTTGAGGTCAAAGTCTTCTTCAGAGGTTTTCATGTCATTTCCTTCTGTGATTCTTGGTGCAGCGCCCCCACAGGCAGGGAGAGGAACAGTGTTTTTAAATTTTTTTTGTTCTTTCTGAATGTGTGCAGTGTGAAACAGAAACACAGCAGCTGAAAATGTAAAAAATGCAGCAGTTTTGGCCGCCAATCGAACCCAGTCTAAGGAGTGAAAACTCCCTGAATGACAGACGAATGTTTCAGCCTCATTCAAACCTTCCGGTGTGAAGCTCAGAGAAAATCCTGAGTGTAAATAAAAGCAACCAGCGAAGCGGCTCTGCCTCGTGGCGCCATTCGGCTCCTACTGAGGGAAACGACCCCATCATGGTCATGACTATCATCACTGTTACCGCTCCAAGTTTCCATTCAGCCTTGATTTGCTAAACCTGCTACTTCAGTTTACTTCAGAATGAATTAACACCCATTTGTTCCTGTTGTAACGTCTGTTTATTTACATAGAGCTCCCTCATCAGTTCTGGGTCAGACAGAGAAACTAAACAGACTCTGTTCACAGATAATCACCATCCAGATTAGCAGGAATCAAGTCAGACGCTGACTTACGTTTCAAGGATGACTACAGATTTTCTGTCATGTTTTCCCCTCCAGACGAGGCAGATTACGTCTAACCTGAGGAGGTTTCTCTGTGAGAACATGAAAAACTCCTCGATTTACAAACTGGATGTGTAAAAACAGCGTGCAGGTTATGCAGGATCTCAGTGATTATAATGAGGTGAACCTGAGCTGTGACTCTTTGTCTCCCACTGTGAGCTGCAAACCACTAATGCACAGAACAAACTGGACAGAAAGGGAGGAATCTGCAGCCTGCTGTGGTTTTTCCTTCTCTTAGCAGAGATTCTGCAGCTCGATTTACGTTAACAGACTGAGAAGAATCAAGATGAGAGCGTTGAGATTATTTTTAATGGTGCTCCTTTAAAAAAATACATTCTGTTCTCACTCTTTTCTTTGGCAGCACTTTATATGACAAATATATAATGTCAGTATGGCTGTTGAACGCTGTGTTAAAATTAAGATATTTTGTTTACTAATATCCAGGTGCTTACTTAATTGTATCAAATATGAATAATAATAAAAATGACACTAATTAATTAAATTTATTTAACCATTATATATGTAAAAAAATATATATATTTAAGGCCTTATTAATGTTTTAGATTGTGGGACTTTCAACTCTCAAAAGTAGACATTTCTCATTAAAAAATACTGTAAATTTGAATAAATATTAGTTTCTGTAAAATATATATTTTTGTGGTGCATCTCTATTGAATATAGTATTACTTATAAATTAAATAATTCAACTACTTTATGTTTGGGTAGAGAAATTGAGCATCATTATCATAAACCTTGGCGCACAAAGAGAAAAATATAAGAATGAATAAATGAACTGATACGGAAAGACCTTAAAGCAATAACAATGAACTGAATATGGCAAACCCTGTTGAGCAATAATGAAAGAACACAATAAATCCACAAACACCCATAAATCCTAACAACACTGTGCAGAGGGCAACCAATAGAAAAGTCAGTGATCATTTAATAACCAGATTTTGTTGTTTGATTTCTTGTGTTGCCCCCAGACTGAAGAGCGCCCTGAGTGGAGAGCCATTTTGCAAAATTTGTTAACCACGAGTCCCTTTTTTCAAACCTGCTCACAATACTTTATTTGCCTCTTTAAAAAGGGAAACAAGAGTCTTTAAATGTTCGCTGTTGTTTGTTTTCCCACTGAAACCTTCGCTTTTCCTCCGTTTTCTTGTGGAGTAACCCCAACCGCCTGCGGGATATTTCTGGTGTACAGAGTGAGCCGAGTGGCGAGGCCGGACAAGCCCTGACAAAACCATTAGCTCACATGACCTCCTGCCCCCTAATTCCCAAACGAGGGAGGTCAGAATTGCCTTTTGATTACGTCCGTGTTGTTCAACCAACAGATAAAGACTCCCAGGAATTACTTTACCGAAATGCGGCAGCATTTACTATTTGGGAGCACGTTCTGCTCTGAAGTGAAGAGTGATTCCCTCCAGATGTTTCCTGAATCATGAGAGTCACATGTCCACAAGACCTCTACGAACTATCACTGACTACAAGAACCAGTGAAAATATAAAAAAAAAAAACATTATAAAACAACACAAGAAACGCAATGAACTCCTAATATAAACGGGTGATTGAGCAAACATTCCCCTTATCGGATTAAATCCAAACTGGATATAATCAGTCCAAACAGATCATCTGTGGCCGACTTTCCAAAAACAGCCGCGGCCCGAGTGTTTTCTGAGCTGTCAGCAGCACATCTTCGCTCCTCGAGCTTTCCAAGACAAATCATCGCAGCAAAAACATAAATATTCCTGCAAAGGTTGCTCTTTCGTTTCTGTTAGGAAATACACAAACAAACTGAGCTAAAATAAGACATGAATCCTTTTAAATTCACTCGACTATGATTGAAAACATGACTAATTGTTTATTAGACTAATTGTAAATTTGTTTTGCAGATACAAGTCTTGAGCATTCACTAACTTAAACATGAACTCTTCCATAGGGCTGAAACAATTAATCAAATTAATTGTGATTAATTGATTATTCAAATAATCATCAACTAATTTAGTAAACAATTAGTTATTAAATGGAATATTCCAACTCTAACAGCCCCAGTAAAAAAAAAGCACGTTCACAGGAATAATTAAGCCAAAACTGTACAAAAATATTTACATTTTGCATTTGTCTTTAAATATGTTTTATCCAAAACTCCTCAGGGGGTATAGTTGAAGCTTCACCTGGTTCAGATTCACTAATGGAATGCTTTCTTGTTGCAATAAAATGTTTATTTTCTTATTTAGAAAAATAACTGAATTATTTCTTTATTTGTGCCTTTTAATTGTATAAAAATATTGCTTTTGTTCTTTGATTCTGTATACTTTAGTTAATCAGTAGTGATTGTTTACTAAATTAGCTGACGATTATTTTGACAATCAATTAAACACAATTAGTCTGATTAATCATTTCAGCCCTAGTATTTTTAGTGTTTTGTGCACCCTTCTTTTCAAAATAGATCAAACTCAGTCACACTGAGTGGAGAGCAGCCTGGAGCACAACTTTTGAATTCTTCTCAACTGGATTTGAGTCTGGACTTTGACTAGGCCACACTAACGCACCTGGATTTCTTAGCGTTGAGTGGTTGTCATAGAGACTTGACACTCCTTGTTTGTGATGAACCTTGGAGAAAATGTTTTTGTTGTTTTTGTGTCTCCAGTTAATGATTAATTGATTACTAAATGTTTTTTGATAATCGATTAATCACGATTAATCATTCCATTTGTGGTGGTCTGTCACATGAAATATTAATAAAAGAACCCATAGTTTTATGTTGGAACAGCACCAGTTGTAAATAAGTTGAAGGGATTTTGTTTTGTTTTCCAGATTGATTAAATATCATAAATCTGCTCACAATCTCTATGTTCTTTGTTCGAATGTGAACAACATGCGGTTTGTTTTTGGCTGTCAGGGAACAGATTTAATGACAGCTTCTCATTCCCATGTGCCGGTCCTCCACAAGCGCTAAACCCGCAGCAGCAGCACAGCCTGAAGACATTCCTGAGTAATAACCCTGGAAAAAACAGGCTTCCCACCGGACTGAGTCCTGACCGCCTGGAAAAACCTGATACTGACCTGGAGAGTTAAAGACGAATTAATTTATATCAGCATTTAGAAAACGGGCCAGAGATGAAAGAACTTGAGGGTAATTAATTAGCTGCTTTGGATGGATGGATGGATGGATGGATAAAGACTGTAACTAATAATTATTTTAGTAACCGATTAATTGATTATTCTGGTGATTAATCGATTAATCAATTGTTGTATATTTTTCATTTAACCACTAAAAATGTTTTATGCAAAATTAGAAATACACAAAAAGATTCAAATAAACATTTTATTGCCTAAAACGCAAAAAGTTAAATTTTAATTAACAAATTAATAATTAGATAGCAAAAGGTGTTTAATGGGAGATTTTTTTTCCAAAGCTGCCGTTTGGAAAAGTTCTGAGTTGAATCGATTTATAAACACAAAACGCTTTTAATTCAATGTGTGAAGGAACCATAACTTTCTCCAGCAGAACAGAAACAAAACTGAAGTTTTTATCTTTGGATCTAAAGATGAGTCAGTGATGAACTCTGATCTTAACCTTCAGAGCCACATAAAGACAGTTATAAAGCCAGCCTTCTATCACCTGAAGCCAGGATGAAAGGATGTAGAGAAACTCATCGATACGTTAATATTTAGTCACATTGATTACTGGAACAGTTTCTTCACGGCTTCTCAAATCTGGAACAAACTGCCAGAGAACTGCAAATCAGCTGAAACACTGAGTTCCTTTAAATCAAGGCTGACATGTTTAGAGCTGCTTTTGATTTGTAGTAATTGGAATCAACATATTTGACGTGTATTTGCTTGATGACTTTGATTATGTCATGTCTTGTTCCATAATTGATGACTATATGGTGTTTTTATGATTATTGCTGAAATACGTCATACAAATAAACTTAATTTAATACAAAATTTATATATTTTTATATAGTTATGGCATAATTACTGCTCTCAGAAATTGGCCTTTTTTAGAGTTTGTACGCTCAAGTTGATGATTAATCAATTACTAAATTTGTTGATGATTGAATAATGGATTAATCACGATTAATCATTTAATTTTATTAATGGATGAATGGAGTCATACTTTCATTATTTGTAGCAAAGGATGCATGTGCAGCTAAAAAATGCTTTTAAAATCAACAGGTCAGCTTTTCTGTTTGACTTAACATCAATACATTGCAGGGTTCATATGGTAAGTATTTCTGGATTAATCAATGAATAATTGGACAGCAACAGTTGCTTAACAGATTTCTTTTATCAAATTTTATCCAGGTGAAGCTAAAACTGTCACTTCATGAGTTCTGGGAACAACATATTTACAAATCAAGAATGTTTAATGCAAAATGTTCACATTTTTGTACAGTTGTGCCAAAATTACAGCTTTTTGTATGTTGTTCTTTCAGCAATTTGCCATTTAAGAATCTATATATTGGAGTTAACGATTAATTGACTACTGAATTAGTTGACGATTATTTAAAAAATAGATTAATCACGATTAATCGTTTAAAAGTTATTTGTGTTAAATGCAAAATGTTTAAATTTTTTGTACAGTTTTGGTGTAATGCCTTTTTAAGAGTCTGTAGATGAATCATGACCAGATTAGTTGAGGACACTAACGCATCAATCCGATTAATCGTTAATGAATTATTTCCAGTGAACATGGATGGATTCTTACTCCGGCCGCTCTCCTTCATGAAGCCGACCAGCTCCTTGTGGTCCTGCTCCTTCTGATACGGCCGCGCCTCCACCGTCACGTTGATCTCCTGCTTCAGGTTCAGGTAGATCCCCTCGGACAGGAAGTAGTGCGGCCGGTCGTCCTGCCGCTGGTCGTAGAAGATCACCACGGCGCGCGACGTCCAGTTGAACTGCGTGTGCAGCGCGTTGATGAAGTCCCCGATCTTGGTGGTGGTCGGCCCGCTGCGCACGATGGTCCGGTACTCCTCCCGCGCGTCAAACCCGTACGCGGGGCCGCCGGCGGTGATCAGCGGCAGCTTCCAGTGGGACGCGAACCGCGCCACGGACGCCAGCGGGTACACGCATCCGGGTCCGAAGAAGACGTCCGGGCGCACGTAGAGCTTCGCGTCCACGGCCAGCACCTGCGCGCGGCTCTCTGCGCACGAGCCCACGGCGGGGTCCTGCGTGCTGTAGTTCAGGATGTTGATGTCGTGGCCGAGCAGCAGGTTGTGCTTCCCGTGCAGATCCTCCTTCGCCATGAGGATAGCCGGCAGCACGCGCGGCAGAGCCCACGCGTACATGCTGTAGTTGTCCGGCAGCATCACCGCCACCGTGATGTCGCTCCAGCAGCCGCGGAGGAGGCAGAGCGCGGCCAGCAGGCAGCAGCCCAGCGCGGCTCTGCGCCCCATCTCTGTGCGCACAGCTTGGAGAGGTTCCCTCAGTCACACCGCACCATAAAGACCCCAAACTCGCCCCGCGCGCGCCTTCACAAGTGGCACCAACTCAGTAAAGTCGTCGCCCGGTGGCGTGAGCGCGGCTGTGCCATGCGTCCCCGCTGCGTAAATCCACGGTGAATGAAGTTGTACTATTTCCCAGCGCGGCGCGGCACAGCGCAGCGCGGTCCTCACAGTGACGGCCTCTCCCAGAGTGATAACTCAGCCGGATGACTGTAAGTTAAATCAGAGCCTGGTTCTGCTCGCCCCCCTGCACACGTCACACACTGTAAAAAATACACAGCGGCGCCGTCCGAACCACTGCGCGCTCACTGCGCTCTAGAAACAAAAAGTATTTACTAGATCAGAAGACAAACTTCTGCTAGTGTCTCAATTATCCAATATGTTTGATAAACATATGCTTCATAAACAGCGACTGTCTTTACAGTACGCAAGTATTTAAATAAATATCACTAAATTAAATAAAAATCAGTTTATAAAAGTAAAAAAAGTAAAAGTTAAATCACCCCCTGGTGGCCTGGTTGCGTCATAAGACCAACACAAAGAGTTACGTAATTGTAACCGGAAGGAAAAACAAATGTTTTCAAAATTTTTGATAAAAGAAAAAAAAAAAAATCTGAAAAGTGTGGCGTGGTTTTGACCACTTTTAGGTCCAGCTGCAATGCAAAATGCAAAATGGTCAATCAAACTGGATGAAGAATTGACACTGGTTTTAATTCTTTAAAATGTAGGCTTTGACTAGGCCATTCTAACACATGAATATGTTTCGAACTGAACTACCGTGGATCCCTGGGAGTTTAGTGAATCCAAGTGTAAATAGTGAGAACTCTGAAGTCCCGTTTGTAAAGGTAAGCAGCCAAAAATTACCAGCAATAATTTTAGTTATTTAGTCTGACAGTAGAAAAATAAATGGGATTAATTTTCCATTCACATTTTCAGTTTCAAACTAAACATTTTGTTTGGATTGTTGCTAAGTGTATAGCATGCTAACTAGATATTTAGATTGGAGATAAATATTTAGCTTTTAAGCTGAAAATTAAACTTACTAACTGTTGGATTTGGAGTTAAATATTAAGTTTGCAAGCAAAATACTTCAACTTGCGAACTGAAGATTTGATTAGCTCACATAATATTTTGTTTATATTTTGTTTTGAGGTATATATATATATTTAGTTCCAAACTGAATAATTAATTTGAAATTGTGATATTTACAAATATCACAATTTAATTTTCATCTCTGATTGGCTATCTAAGCCAAATTATTGTTAATGTTTGACTTTATTTTACAATCTGTAGAGAATGCAGATTACAAACTCTGAAAAACTGATCTAGGATTATTTTCTACATTAGAGAAATTAAATAGTTTACATCAGTTGACCATTTTTTTGTCTTCAGCTAAACATTGACCCGTGTCACAAAGTCCCCAAAAAATAACTGAACTTTGTTGTGATAACTAATAAATAAGGTGAAGAAAGTTTAATTTGTACCAGTAACTTTTTTACAGGGCTCTATAATAGTCAAATGTTTTCCTTTAGAAGGTCAGAGGTCAGTTTGGGAGTCAGTGCTCCCTTCCTCCTCCAGATCCGCCTGCAGCCTCTTCATCTTCCGGGCTGAACGGAACCAAAAGGGTCATCGGGTTTCAGCCACTGGTTTCTGGAAAACCGTCCAGCACCTTGGCATGCAGTGAGGGGAAATACGACAGCGTCAAAGGCGATGGATGAGTTGATGGATGGATGATACAGGAAAAATGTGACCACAACTTTACAGTAGTCAGTCACTGAGTAATAACGGAGTGAAAATGGCCCCAGTTCCCTGGAACATGGCGCAAGTCTGCCCTCTTGTGGTGGCAGATGGAATCACTCTTTTTCCTAATCTATTAAATAGAAAATCTCCTTAATAATCAAAAATCTACAACTATGGTGGAGCATTGGAGATAGAAAAAAAGAGGAGTAAATTTCTGACAAAAAGTTCAGAAAACGTGGAAATTTCTGACTTTGAAAAGTCAAAATTCTGTTAGAAAAAATCTAATATTTAGAGAAATGAGTTTCAAAGTTTCTGGGATCATTCAAACAAATTTTCAACTTTTCAATTTGAGATTTTTTTAAATAAAATCTATTTCTCTTTCTTTCTATCTGCAATGGCTGAATTATACCGTCGTATTAATCTGATTTGGAATGTAAGAAACTTAAAAATCTTTCAGTGAAATAATATAAATATCAGAAAAATATACTTTTAAAAAAGGCATCAGTTTCCATAAAAACTTGATTAAATATGACATTAGTTTGGTATATTTTATCCTTTATAACAGATAAAGAAAATAATTGATAAAAATCAGCTGTAAGATCAGAATAAATTTTATTTTCTCTTACATAAACATGACATAATTATCTGATTCATGATCTGGTTTAATGCAGCGGCGACACGCCAGGCTAAAAAACAAAAATATGTCTCTACATTCTCAATACATCGTGGCTTCAGCAGCTACAAACAGAAACTAGTTTCCAGGATCCGGGCTTCGAAGCAGAGCTGCAGCCCAGTCTGGAGGTCAGAAGGTCCAGGAAGGAGTTGGTTCCAGTTTTACGACGTTTCCCTCAGTCAGAGCGACTCCTTTACTCCTTCAGCCAGGTGAGCAGCTCAGGTGTGTAGTAGGTGATGATGATGTCAGCGCCTGCAGGTGACACCAACAGCTGAACTCAAAAAATGAAGGAGACGCAGGTAGACCCCAAAAGAACCTTAAGTGACGCACCTAGACCTCAAAGGGCGTTAAGAGACAAATCTAGAACCTTAAGGATTGTAGATGCATTTCAGTCTCTAGAGCTGGTAGAAACCCAAACGCCTGACAGTGCACCTGACTGGTGGTTCCACTGACTGTGTAAAAGTTTCTTTTTCTTTAAACCAGAAATGTAACCCTCAGTTTGTCAGCAGGTGGGTTTTTCCACCTCACCTGCCCTGCGGAAGGCCGTCATGGCCTCCATCACAGCGGCCCGCAGGTCGAACGCTCCGGCCTTTGCTCCGTGCCACAGCATGGCAAACTCCCCCGACACGTTATACACCGCCAGAGGATGGTAGGGGAACTGCAGGAAGGATCCAGAAAAACAGATGTGTCCGAAAATAAAGACAGGAATAAAGAAAATGGACAGATGAAAACAGATGGATAAATGTGGATGAATTGATAAATAGATGTGTAGATAAACAGATTAATGGCTAAATACATAAAAAATAAAATAAACAAGAAAAGCTCATCTGCTCACCTTGTCCTTCACCTCCCTCATGATGTCCAGGTACGGCAGGCCCGGTTTCACCATCAGCATGTCGGCTCCTTCCCTCACATCTCGCTCCTGTTGAGGTCAACCAGAGGTCAGCCAGAGGTCAGCCTCACCTCTGTATCTGTGTTCGAACAGAACCGGACTGGAAAACCCACCACGGCTCGCAGCGCCAGGCCTCTCGCTCCGGCTGGAAGCTGGTAGCAGCGCCGGTCTCCAAACGCGGGCTTTGACTGGGCCGCGTCCCTACAGAATGCAAAACAAGAGGCAGAATTAGAAACGCCAGGATAGAACGATTAGCTGGATGAGCAAATACAAGGAAAAGAAAGAAAAGAAAAATGTGGAAGGAAATGAAAAACAAACTCAAATATAAAAGAACTCCATGTTTTTATTTCTTTTCTTTCTTTTAAAAGGAAAAACAAGAAACATGGAAAAAAAAAGAAAATAGAAAAAATAAAAAAGTTAATTGGTTCTGATGCGGTGGCTAAATTTACCTGAACGGACCGTAGTAACAGGAAGCAAACTTTGCGCTGTAGCTCAGCACTGTGACCTGGAAGCACAGAAACATGGAGCAAAATAAACTAATCTTGTGTTTCTAAGAAATGTTCCTGCTGCAGAGCTTCACCTTGTTCCCCAAACCGTTGGACAGCAAAGAATGTTTGATGGCTCTGATCCGTCCGTCCATCATGTCAGACGGAGCGATGATGTGGCAGCCTGCACAGGAAGTTCAGCTCCGGTTAAAACGACTGCGGTTCAGACATGTTGGGTCAGAGGTGTCTCCTTACCGGCCTGAGCGTAAGAAAGAGCGACTTCGGCGAGCCGCAGGCAGCTGGCGTCGTTGTTCAGGGAGCCGTCCTCGTTCAGGATGCCTGAGAAGAAGAAGAAGGAAGTCAGACAGGAAACAGATCGTCTGTAAGGACGCAACAGGAAGTGGACGCTGACCACAGTGTCCGTGGGAGGTGTAGGGACACAGACAGACGTCACACGCCACCAGCAGCTCCGGGAACAAACTGCGGATCTTTTTAATGGCCAGAACGGCGGGCGTGTCGTTCGAGTCGGCGCCAGAACCACGTTCATCCTGGTGGAACCAGAACATGGAACCAGACTGGGGATTATGCAGACTTCACTGATTCACATATTAATGGGTTTTTTCATATTTACTTTGACTGACCTTTGCTATTTTTGCCGGGACGCCAAAAATGAGGACGCACTTCAAACCGTTTCCAACAAGCGGCCGCAGCAATTCCTCCACCTTATTCACCCCATACCTGCAGAACACAGACGTTTATGTTATTACTGAGGTCATAAAGACAGTTAGCAAATTACTAAGAGATTAATTAAAGATAAACACATTAAATATACTAAAATTATGAAATGTGAAAATTTCAAAACTTTTTAAAATAACTCCACATAATAAAAATAACTTAAAAATATTCAAATTAAAAGATAAAGAAATTAAATCACTAACAAAACATTTTAAAAACTTTAAATAAAAAATAAACCAACTGAAAATTATGAGATATATTAAATATTAGACAGAACTAAACAACAAAAATATTAATAAATTTAAATTATTTTATATTGTTTTATATTATATAAAAATAAAATATACATTACTTGATTACTAACTAAAACGCAAAATAATATTAAAAACACTAAAAAATAAATGTATAAAATATGAAATGAACTACTAAAAATACTTGGATAAATTTTTAAAAAGTTTTAATAATTAAGTAAAATTAATAAATCAATCATCAATAAATAAAATAAAATACATTTTTAAATAAACAGATATATCTAGATCTATAAAACTAAAACACTGCATGATATATTAAATACAATTAGTTAATCAATAAATAAAAAAATAAAACATTTTATTTTTCTTAGTCAAAAATAAGACAAATGTAATGAGTAAAATGTTTGAGAATTGTAATTTAAAAGGCTAAAAAAAAAGAATTAAAATATTAAATGTATAAAAGGATATAAAAAAATCAAAAAAATAGTTGAATAAGGTAAAAAATAAATCTCAATAAAATTTATTAAAAACATATCTGAACAAAGCTAAATTAAAAATAAACCCATTTACTGTAGAGAACAGCCTCCATTTTAAATAAACAGGTTTTAACATCCGAGTTCCTCCACCTGATCTGAGATCAGCTGGTCGGCCGTCTAACTGCCTCTCTGCTTATCTCAGTCCCTCTCTGCTTATCTCAGTCCAGATTCTCACTCTTCCCTCCCAGCAGCGTTTATCTGACGACAACACCCACGTCGGCCCTCGACAGCTCGGCCCCTGGCTTTCCTCTGGGGCCGAACTCCCAGGTGAGACTCACCTGGCCTGACCCGGCAGGCTCCCGATCGGCTCCACCGCGTCCGGACTGTCTCTGCAGGACAAGCAAACGGAACACACTGAACGTCAAACTCCTCCAAACAGCAGGATAAACCGGGTTTGTTTCAGAAAACGAGGAGCAGCTCCACCGACGTGATGAAGATGGGGTAGATGAGGTTGTCTGGTCTGAGGTCAGCGGCGCAGCTCTGCCAGTAGCGCAGCGTCGGGTGGAAATACCCGCTGTGGAGGACCGACTGGGCCGGCGTCTGCATCGTCAAAACTACCAGCAAACAAAAAGAAAACCAAGATCAAACCAGGGCAGGATAAAAACGACATTCAGATACATTTTTCTACCCGTAATGCAAAGCTGGATCAGCCGAGCTTCAAGCAGGAAGTGAGTTTTTGCTGCCCACTCACTGGGAAAACTGGGCAAGCATGCATGAAAGAACCAGGATAAAACGGAGAGAGAAACGAGAAAAAATAATAATCCTGAGGTCACATCAGCTCTAAAATGTTTTTTTATTTATAATAACCTACCTAATATGTTGATTTTATAGAAAAACTTGATCGTTATTAAATTATTATACATTAGAATATAGTTTTGTCAAAAGATGCTTAAAGAAAAACTAAATTTTTTCCATTTTTCAGTTCATTTCCTAAGAAAAAATATAAAATTATTGAAGAAACACAAACAAAAATGCTGTAATTTAAAAAGGAGGAATATAGCTAAATGTTTTATAACACACCGGATGTAGTTTTGGGATAATTTCTTCATAAAACTAGTTAAAAGTTTTAGGTCAGTGAGATGAACTTTGACCTATCTCTAGTAGATAAAAGCATCTTAACGTGTTAATTACACTGAGATAATAGTAAAATATCGAACAATAAGCAATAAAAAGTGTTTTACTCTAAACTCAGGATTCCATCAACACGACGCGACCTTATATGGGAGCATAATAAAACAGTAAAATTAAAAAACAGCCACTTTAGTGCAATAATAAGCATAAAATAAACTTTCTTTCACCGTTTATAAGTAGGTCAACTCTCTGTCTACACATTAGCATTTTAGCTAATAAAATGCCTCCAAAGTGAGCCCGGAAATGAGATAAAGTTACCGATAACTTTGTACGACTGTAAGAAAATTAAAAATAGAGATAAAATCCGATATTCATGTATGAAAAAGACAAACTGACCTCACAGTAAGAAAGTAGGAGATTTCTTGACTCTTCAGCTCCGTCTGATAAAACCGCTGCTTCTTCTTCTTCTCCTCCTTAAATTCAGCAGCGACTTCACGCAGCACTTCCGCCTCCTACCGGTGAAGGCGAGAATCTGCTGCCAGTGGTTAAAGCCTCCAACAAAACTCTGTAAGGACACAGATTGTTACTGCTTTATTTTTGATAGATAAAAATCTAATGATGATTTATATCATATTATTTCATAATATTCACTCATATTTAAGTTTATATATTGGTGCATTGTCTCTTCAAACCGTAGCACTTCTACTTCCTGGTTCAGTTGCTCTGAACTGGAAAAAACTACAAGCCAGTAGTAACCAGTTACGCAACATCCGTAACATTTACTTTCGGTTTTAATTCACTTACATGCGGCTCCAGTCCGTTAGTTGGGTCTCAGTTTGTTGTTTCAATTTTCTTCTTTAACTCTTTGGATCGTTTGAACAAACTGTAAGTTTGATTTGTTTATTTCTTGAATTTTTTTCATGACTTTAACTTTTTCTTGATTGTTTCTAATCTCTGATGTTTGGAGAAAAGTTTCATTTTTGAAATTTTGATTTCAGCTGAAACTTTAATATCTGCTGTTTGAAGGCTAATCTACAGGATTATTAGATTATTGATGAACTGGAACCAAACAACATGATGAACAGCTGATGTTTTACTGTTTTCTTCTCCAGACTGATTCATGTTTTAATTTCCTGGTACCAAACTCTAGTCTCCACCATTAACATCAGCAACAGTTTCCTGTTGCTTCATTTCAAAATAAAATATTATTAAAATGGGTTTGATTCAGTCAGATTATTAAATAGTTCATCTTTAATGGAGAGAATAATCCACTTGTAGAAATTAATAATTGTGAACTATAAGACTTGTTCAGGTTGAATCAGTGAATGTAAATGTTGCTCCATGTCTCCATCTAGTGGACTGATAGTAGAAGTGCAGCAGCTGATGGCAGCTTCCTC